>JAJOOS010002140.1:0-67131 GCA_029582725.1 Solanum chiquidenum
AAATATTATATAAAAGAAAGAAATATTAATAGAAAGAAATAGAAAGTAGAAATAGAAAATATTATATAAAAGAAAGAAATATTAATTAGCGCCACGTGGCAATTTTTGATTGGTTTGGTGGTAGTTGAGGAACCACCACTTATATATATAGATTTCAAATTATAAAGGTATATAATAATGGGAAAATCGTATAAAATAGTAAATTATTAATTTAAATTAAATGTTATAATTACCGTTTGATTTAATTGTAACCCGTAGCAAATAATTGCCATTCGTCTCTCTCCTTGAATTTTTTCGTTCGCCACTCTCGATTTCGCGATGGGCAGTCTCTCCCTTGCCTCTCTCACTTTATACAAGTACAAATGTATAAAATGTGTTTGTATTTGTATAAAGTGAGAGAAAATTGTATATATAAATATATTTTCGTTCGCCTCTCTCCCGAGAGAATCTCGCTCGCCACTCTCCCAGATCTCGCTCGCCACCTCTCACTCGCCTCTCTCACTTTATACAAACACAAATGTATAAATTGCGTTTGTGTTTGTATAAATTGAGAGAAAATTGTATATACAAATCCAAATACATATATTTTCGTTCTATACACTTGTAATTATACAAATACAGATCTTTCCCTGCCCAATTTTTGTTTGTCTTTCTCTCTCTCTTTCTCATTTTATACAAACACATATTATACAATTAATTCTTTTGTATATGTACACCGAAACATATTATACAATTGATACTTTTGTATATGTATACCGAAATATACATATTAATAGTCATAGCAAACATAAAGTTTGATATGGAGCGCAATTATACAAACTATAGTTATAACATACAAATATGATTTTTATGTCGGCTAAACCTAAAATTTCCTCAATAATAAATACATATTATATATTGGATAAATTACCTATTTACACATATATTTTTTTCCATAATTCCCATTATTTTCTACCAGTTCTAAAATTTTCCAAAATCTCTTATTTTACTCCCAAACTCCCAATTGCTGGATACATAAATTCCGACTCCCAAAACCAACATTTATCCCTTCCTTATTTTACTCACAAATCTCTCCTTAATTTTAGTCACATAATCTTGGTAGTTATTTTCTCATTCACGTTTGAAATTCAAAATCAGTCTCTTTTATGTAGGTTAAGGATATTTTTAGAATAAAAAGTTTAAAAAAGATATTTACGAGTCTTTTACCTATTTTTAAAAATACTCCAAAATTTATAATAAAATAAAATAAGTGAACTTCAAATTTTCAACACTAAAACGTAAATTAGGAAAAGAAAAAGAAAAAGAAAAAGTAATATTAGTAGTTATTTTTTTGGTAATAATCAGTTTTTTTCTCGTCTTTTTGTGAAACCCTAAACCTCGAAAAGGTTCAATGGCGACAGTACCAGTTAATCCGAAGCTTTTTTGAACAATTTGACTGGAGAGTCTGTGATGGTAAAGCTAAAGTGGGGATTAGAGTAGAAAGGGTATTTGGTCTCTGTGGATTCATACATGAACTTGCAGCTTGCTAATGCAGAAGAATTCACTGATGGGCAACAATACAATACCTATCAATTTAAACGAGATACATAAATAGTAATGTATCATGCATTATTTTTTTATATATGATATGTAAATTCGAATTTATACTAAATATATCAATTACATAGCAACTATCACACGGTAATGTATCGATCTCAAATCTAACATCTTATGGGTAACAATTATTTATTTAATGTATCTAGTATAAATACAATACTTATCAATTTAAACGAGATACATAAATGGTAATGTATCACACACTAATTTTTTAGATATGATACATAAATTTGAATTTATAGTAAATGTATCAATTACATAGCAACTACCACACAGTAATGTATCGATCTCAAATCGAACATCTTATGGGCAACAATGATTTATTTAATGTATCTAGTTTAAATACAATACTTATCAATTTAAACAAGATACATAAATAGTAAAATGCTAAGTAGCAAAGATATTCATGATGTATCTTCTCAAAAATTTTGACAATTTTGAATCAAAATTGAAAGAATCTTCAATAAACTAGGAGAAGAATTTTGAATCTCAAAATTTTCAAGAATTTTGAATCTCAAAATTTTCAACAATTTTGAATCAAAATTGAAAGGATCTTCAATGAATTGGGAGAAGAAAAAAATCTTGAATCTCAAATTTTTTGATAATCTTAAATCAAAATTGAAAGGATCTTCGATGAACTTGAAGATTCAAAAGGATATTGTTTGTCCAACAACAATTCCATCACTTTTGTATCCTTCATAACTCACCTCGCTTATCCAAAATTTCGACAAAAGTTTTTGAATCAAATCTGAAAGGTTTCTTCGTTGAACGGGGGAGCAATTTGAAATTTTAAATTTCTTCGTTCTATTAGGATTTGCCTCTGTATGATTGAAAGTAAGAAGAAACATAAGCGTAATTTTCAGATTTTATTCCTTTTTTAGCGCAACAAGAATTTTTTTATTGTATTAAAATTAATGTATCCGGATGGTGAATTAATATATCCGAATGGTGATTTATGTATCCGGAAGGTACATATTTTAAGGGATTATTGTAATTAAAAAAAAAATAGGAATATGATATAATTTACTCTTTACACCATGTGATTTACGTAAGTTATATTGCCTTACTACGAAATTTTAATATTAATTATGTACTGAACAACCTTGATGGATGAAGTACCAGAGAGGAGCGACTTCCTTGGTTAACTTCTCAAAAAGCGCATGTACAAAAGTGAGTGATTTGGGGATAAAATTAAGGAATAAAATATGTTGTTGATTAGGATAGGAAGGAAATAGGCAAATCCTCATTGGTTTCGATCTTTTTATTTATTTTTCTTTTAAAAAAAAAAGAAACAGAAAATACTGGCTAAATTTTTTAGACTAGAATTATTATTTTTTTAAAAGAAAAAAAATCTCGTTCTTTTTGTAAACTAAACAAAATTGGTAATCCAAGATATGATTTATTTATTATTATTTTTTTGTAATTTTTCGATTTCTCAAATAAAATATATTAATTAAAGACTAAATAAAAGTCAAAATATCAACATTATGAGTAAAAATAACATTTGACATCAGTGTAAAAGTAAAAAAGTTAAAAATTACGTGTTTATATAATTTATTTACGTAAAAGGAAAAAGTCTCAAATATGCCGTCAAACTTTGAGAAAAAAGTTCATTTATGTCATTCGTTAAAAGTTTGACTTGTTTATGTCATTTCCGTTTGACAAAAAGGCTCATTCATGTCATTATTTGTTAACTGAAATGGCATATAGATGAGTCAAACTTGTAACGGATGTCATAGATGAGTCTTTTCTAAAAATTCAATGGCATATTTGAGCCTTTTTTCCTTTAAAAAATAATTTAATTAATGATCCGGCCGAATCATAATTGACCACATGTAAAAAAAAAAAATAGTTTTGCAAATAAGGAACTATTAGGCAGAAGTTACGGATTCTCTTTGATGTGTAGGGCGGATTTATGGCAGAAGTTACGGATTCTCTAGAATTCTTTAATATTTTTTGAAATTTTATAAAAATCTGTTAAAGATATACAAATCTGGTGATTGGCTCAGTGGCAAGAACTCTTTGTGGGCTGCTCATCACGGCTAAAAATAGAACACTGCTTTTTTTTTATTCGAATTTTCTGGGTTCAAAGACCCATTTTATTAATTGAAAAGTCTTAAACACAAAAAACAAAAACAGAATGGCTCAAAGCCCAAAATACAGCCTCCACATTTTCTAATGTAGACTTATACCTATCAGGTGAATCCTCAATACTCGACCCTCTCCTCGTTGAAATCGTTGTGTTGTCAAGAAACTCCCAAAATTCGTGCTATATTTTGATCAAGGTCATGCTGCAATGGTGGTTCCTGTGACATGGTAGCTCTCTTTCGCTTCTATTTTGCATTTTTGGTTTTGTTTTGCCCTCTAAATCTTATTCATGTTGTGTAGGTGAGCTTCCTCCCCATCTATTCAGCTCTTTTTGTGCGGATCCGAGGTGATGGCTCTCTCTCTTTTCATCTTGAGCTCCTGTAATATCGTCCGCAATTGATACCTGTTTATTTGAAAAAATTTGATAGTAGTGGTTAGATTTAGATTCTTCCTGGCATACTTTTATTAATTCATAGCTATGTACTCTCATTTTCTCATAAGGAAAGACTCTGTAATTATCTGATAACATGTCTTCTGTGATTGTATCTTTGCTGCTTTCAGTTCGGAATTGTGATTTTCCTCATTTTGATCCTTAAGACTGGTACTTGGCTTTTGTCACTGTTTAATTGTCGCCTCATGTTGCTTGGTAGATCCACAAATTCTGTATAAATTTGTGTTTGTTGTGAATCCACCACTTCCTTTGCCAATAAATATGTTAAGCTATTCGCTTCTCTGAAAGTATGTACAATGGTTGCATTGAGTTCTTGTATTCTTTTCCTTATAACCTCTCCCCTTTCCGCCAGTTCCCATGGTATCTTCCACTCTCCTCTTATCATTCTCATAAAACTCATGGAGTTCGTTTCAAAAATGACATCTCTTAACTTCCTCTCCCAACAAAATTCTACAGCTTTGTAAATTGCCCAAAGTTCCACCTCTGTATTTGTGATTTCACCCATTCCAGCTGTTCTCGCGTATACCAAGTTTCCTTGCGAATCACGTAAGCAAAAAGCATAAGAACTTGGACCAGGGTTTCCTTTTGATGCCCCATCGATGTTGCACTTCAACTTCCCTGTATCAGGTGGCTTCCATACCACTAAATGTGTATACAACTTGGGTTTGTAGACCTTTAGCTTTCTAACTATGTCACCCCACATTCTTGAATCGAATTGCATCCAAGGAAATAAAGTTTTCACCAGTTTCTTTACCAGCTCATGTACTTGCATCTCCATCTCCTCATATGTGTCTTTTCCTCCATGCTTAATGTTATTTTTTCCTTTCCATAGTATCCACATGATTATAATTGCCGGTATTGCTCTTAGTACTCCTTGCAGTTGGGGTGAGGCTTTATGTTTCCACCATGCAATGATCAATTGTTGTAAATGCATCCCCTCCATGTGTAAACCTGCACAACCAGCAAAATACCTCCAAAGTCTATTGGAAATGGAGGATGTTAAAAAAACATGTGTCATTGTCTCCTCCTCTTTTTTATCGCAGCACCAACACCTTGAAACTAACTGAATTTTCATCCTTTTTAGATTATCATCCGTAGGAATCCTTCTTTTTCACACCCTCCATACAAAGAAGTTTATCTTGAATGGTAGACCTTTAGTCCATATAAACCCAAAGTCAGCTCTACTCTCTTGCTTCCTTCTTAGAATCTTCCATGCTGATTTCACCGTGAAATCTCCCTGAGTGTTGGCCATCCACCACGGCTGATCATGTTGACTCTTAGTGGAAGGGGATTTAATACTCTCCATAATATATTCTACCATTTCAGTTGACAAGATTGTGTTTAATTTCTGTTCATCCCATATTCCTTCTATAGTGAATTCCTGTACTTCTACCTCTTCCTCACTATTCTGTCCATTCTTGATATAGTACAATGCTCCCATTCTTGTCCAATTATCGAACCAAAAGCTTGAGGTCCCTGCCCTTATCTACCACCAAATGTTATGCTCAACTTCTTCCCTTACCACTATCATTTTCCTCCACACATGTGAGGCACTCCATCATGTGGCAATAACTGGATGATGTTTTTTTACAGTACTTGTTCCACATAAATGCACTCCACAAAGAGGAAGTTGATGTTCTAAAAATCCACTAAAACTTTGCAAATAAAGCCTTTGATACATCATGTAATGACCTGAAACTCAAGCCCCCTTCTTCCTTTGGATAACACATGCTTTCCTATGCCACCCAGTGCTTGTTCCTGGACCCCGTAGCATTTCCCCAAAAAAATTTCGCAAATAATTTATGCAATATTTCTATGACACTAGTTGGGGGGTTCATCGCTGATAATAGATACATAGGCATAGACTGTAATACATGTGCAATTAAGACATACCTCCCCTCATATGATAGAAGTCTGTTTTGCCACATAGCTATTCTTCTCGCCACTTTTTTCACCAAATCTTCAAAGTGCACTTTCTTCTTCCTTCCATAAAACATAGGGCATCCAAAATATGTGAAGGGAAAATTACTTTGTCTGACCCCTGTAATCCTCCTTATTCGATTACCCACTGCTGCTGGAACTTTGTCATGTAGGTAACAATAACTTTTGTCTAAATTTATCATTTGACCTGACACTCAGAGGCGTATGCAGGAGGGGGGCACCGGGTTCACGTGAACCCATGCTCCCCTCCTAAAATCATATATAGTAGTGTTATATATATATTTTTTTTAAAATATAGATGTGTGAACCCACAATTGAAGTATCATATAATGGAATGATGATTGGGTGCACCTCTCAGTGAGATTAGAAATTTAAATTTTATATCTATCTTGTACTGTTTTTTTTTTAAAATTAGGCAACACCTCTCTAAGTGGTTATTGGTAGCATTTTTGGTGTTATAATTAATTAATCATTTCTATTTTGGACCTATATATTTAAAATTTTAACTGTTTTCAACGATACAAAACTAAGTGTCAAACCAATTATATTCACCTTTGCACAATTGTGCACTATGCACCCATCATTCCGAAATCCTGGATACGCCTCTGCTGACACTATTTCGTACCTCTTTAGCACATTCATCATCTTCCTCATGGATTTTGGTTTTTCTGAGCAAAAAAGAATCGTATCATCCACATATGATAGGTGATTAAATTGTGGACTCCATTTGGGTAACCCAAAACCTTTAAATTCTCCATCCTCAAACAATTTGTTCAAATTTCTGGCCAATACTTTAGCTGCAATAATAAATAGAGTCAGAGAAAGCGGATCTCCTTGTTTCAGACCTCTTGAAGATTGGAAGAAACCAAAAGTCTGCCCATTCAGTAGTATGGAATACCAGTTATTACTGATAAGCCTTACAATCATATCGATTATTCTTTCTCAAAAACCAAACTTTCTGATAACATTTACAAGGTACTTCCACGATACTCTATCATATGCCTTTGTCATATCTAGCTTAACCACCACATTCTGCAACTTCTTCCTTTTATTAATATTCCTTATGATCTCCTGAGCTAATAGAACATTTTCTATTATGCTATTGCCTTTGACAAACCTTGTTTGGTTCACTAATATTAGTCTAGGTAGCATTGTGGACTCGTGGATTAGGCGTGAGATAATCTTGTTTGCAAAGGTGTTCAGACTAATAGGTCTTAAGTTGCCAAAATTGTCAACCACGTCCTTCTTTGGTATTAACACAAGATTCGTATGTGTTATATATCTTGGAAGCTCGTATCCACTAAAAAAGGCCCTTACCATATTCCACACTTCCTCGCCAATTATCTCCCAGCAACTCTGAAAGAATTGTCCTGAATATCTGTCTTGCCCACTTGCACTGCCCCCATTTAGCTTAAAAACAACATGCTTCACCTCTTCTTTTGTAGGAACCCTCTCCATTTCTTGATTTTGCTCTTCTGTTATTATCCTAGGAATGGACTGGATCATTGTGTAATCAGTAGCTTCATGAGTCTCCTTAAATTGCTAGTTCTGCGTTTTTTCTCTTTTTTTTCTTTTTAAAAAAAACACAATTTAAGTTGACTAAAAATAGACTACTAATATTCTGCATTTTTTATAAGAAAAAAAAATCACAATTTAAATTCATTTTTTGTCCAATTATTATTGCATATAAAATTTATGTTATTGGGAATCCACGTGTTATGTTAGAAGGTAGTGGAGTGTTGTCTTGTTGTTCAAAGGTTTATGTTTGTTCGGTGTGTCATGGTACTAGGCGTATGCATATAGTTCTTGCTCTTCATATCTACCATCATATCTTCTTTATTGTTATTTTATTATCACATTATTTTGCTATTGTTGTTACTATTGTTCCTTTCATCTAGGCTCTGCAATGTTTTCCTTATTAGTTGCTATGATTGTTTAATTGTTTTCTTCATCTTTTACTTGAATTTGTTGTACTTGAGCTGAGGGTATTTCAGTTAACGGTGTATTGTAAGATCTGTGTACACGCTATCCTCTCCAAATTCCACTAAATAGTTTTCACTAATTATGTTATTGTTGTTGTTATATTAGTTTTTATGATACGTAGGTCGTTTGACAAATCATATATAAAAAATGATTTTTGGTATAGTTAAATCAAACCACCTTCTCCGTCGAAAGAATCCACTTTCAATTTGCTCTATTTTCGAAATCCTTTGTGGACAAACTTCCAATCACTAAGCAGTTAATGGGTCAATCCAAATAGGCATACTAAATTTCCAATTTTTCCTCACTATTGGACAAATTGATTATTTTAACATAGTCATTATAAGTGTGCAATTTTAGGTGTTTCTAATCTAGCAAATTTTTAATTTGATGTTGGATTTTATATGTGCAATTATATTCTATTTAGGATATATTTTGAATTTGATCAAATATATTTTAAAATAAGTGAGGATTTACTAGTCTGGCAACTTTGAGATTTTAGATTTCGACAATCGGAATTGGGTCATCGGAGTTTATAATTTGGTATATGATAATTAAATTGATAAATAGTCTAACCATGAGATATGAAGGAAAATAAAAAGGTTAATTGTGGTTAGAAGATTTTAGTCAATAAAATTAATTTGATTCATTAAATATTTAACTATACACGTATAAAGATTTTAGAGGCCCATTAAACAAATCGGAGGGATGCCTACGGGAGGGGATCCAGTAGGCATTAGCATAGGTTTTCATAGGTTTCAAAAGTAACTTTTTGCAATTGATTTTTTTCGTAAGATTTTAATTAGACATGGTATTTGTTAATGACATTTAATGGAAAGTGTTATAAATACTTATATTCTCTCAAACATTGTTCTAATGATGTTGATTGTATAACCACAACTCTTCCTCATACATCACTAATCATCACACCCAATTTATGTGGACTCTTACATGATCATATGACTTGGTTAAACTTATTTAATTGGATAAATTTCAAAAATATAATTTATTATTAATTAATTATTGTCTTTTCTAAATTCTACTAGTTTTGGTCTATATATAAGTGTCAAATTCTAGTAGGTGAAGTATCGACTTTTAACTTAGATATAAATCCGATTATACCTTATTAGAGTGTAAATCTCATTGGTCATAAATACACCACACACATAGAGATGTATCGATTGTATAAAGGGTCTATATATTTTGATAACCAGTAAATATTTAGATATACAAATTTTACAATGGTAACAAAAGTTTAAATTTCACTTTTTCAACTGTAACATTTGGTTATTTTGTTTGTATAAAAGGAAGACTATCCCTCATAAACAATTCAAACACCTCCATTTTTACAATGTCTCAAGCATCTCAAACATCCAAAGCAAAAAAGTCTTACAATTGTCATTGTGGTAATTCATCTAAGTTGAGGACGTCACACCGATACAAATCCAGGTAGACAATTCTTTAATTGTGCAGTTGACATATGCTCAATTTTTAGGTGGCTTGAAAATGAATCATCAATGAGTAGCCCATCGAATTTTCAAGGCGTTGCCAAATTTGAATTATTAAAAAAGCTACGGAAATCCAAAGAAAATAGGAATCTGCTAATGACTTTCTTAAAAGAAGCCAAAGAGCAGAGGAATCACTTGAAAGTGTTGCTAAAAGATGTTGAAAGAGATAGAGATCAACTAAAAGAAAGGTTGAGTTTGACAGAACAAAAAGAAAAATGCCTAAAAATTATATTGTGTAGTTTATTTTTGGTGTTTGCTTTTTGGAAATGTGTTACAGGAATGAAGTCTGAATAAATAAAAGTATTTCTCTCTATTTGTTGCACTCTTATATCTTTCCTTTTTAATCGATGATGTTATAAATCAACAGTGATAGCAATCAATAGTATTAAACATACAATTTTTTATTGTCGATAATTGACTGCTAAATAATTTTACTCCATAATGATAAGAAACTGAAATTAAATAAAAATCACATACTATTAAAATATAGATTCGTAAAATACCCTTCATAATAAAACATGTTAAACTGTTTCTCAAAACTACCATTAACTATATACAAAAACATCTATAATCATTCATATGTACATTTTTCTCCTCAAACCAGTAAAATCACAAATTTCAAAATGTCTTAAAATGTCAATACTTTAAAACCCATTGTCTTAAAATGCCAATACTTCAAAAATCATTGTCTGAAAATGCTAATACTTCAAAAACCACTTCAATTGTTTTGCTCGTCACCGTTAATCTCACCATTGAGTTTCATAACAATACTCATCACATCCACCGAATTTTCAACACTGTCATGTTCTTCTTTCTCTTCTCCATCTACTGACTTTTCTTTTACTTTTTCTTCTTCCTTCTTCTCTTCTGCCACTTCATCAATTGCATCACCTGCCACTTATTCATCAACAACATCATCTGTCACTGGATCAACTTCACATGCCACTTCACCACCTGCCACTTCATCTATAACATCAGCTGTCACTGGATTAACTGCACCTACCACTTCATCATCTGCCACTTCATTAACATTAACTGTCACCGGATCAACTGCTACTTCATCAATAATATTAACTTTCACTGGATCAACTACACCTGCCACTTCAATAGCAACATCAGCTGTCACTGGATCAATTGTCATTTCATTAATTGCCACTTCATCAATAACATTAACTATCGTTGGATCAACTGCACCTGTCACTTCATCAACTGTCATTTCATCGACAATATCACCTACCACTTCATCAACCACAACAACTCCTACTTCTTCAACTAAATCAACTGCCATTGCATCAACTGTCACATCATTAACTGCCATAGCATCATCTACCATTTCATCAACTATATCACCTGCCACTTCATCAACTGCATCAAATGTAACTTCATTAACATGATCACCTGTCACTTTATCAACAACATCAACTGCCACTTCATCAACTTGTAAGGTAATCATCAATTGCAACAAAATCTTCATCAACTGCTGCAAGGTCTTCATCAACTGTTGTAATGTTCGCATGTATTGTATTACTTTGACAAAAATTATAGGAATAAATTACTTGACACTAATAGTGTGTGTATATATATATATATATGTATACTAATTTACCTTTTTTTTTTTATTCTTTTCAATTCTCCTCAATTTTTCATCTCGTACATAAGCAACAACTTCCACCATTGATTGCCAAGGGATACAACACGTTCACTAAGATTTTCTAAATTTTCATCATTAGAAGTACTCGATACATTTTTCTGTCTACTAGAAATAGAGTTCACACAAGGTTGGACAATATTGTGATCACCCAAATATTCATCATCGACACTCTCCATTCCTGCAGTGAGGACAGTCACACCTTTCAGTTGGGCCTTCAAGACATCGATGACCGCGCTCTTCACTTCATCTGTATATGGATTAAATATTTTCATGTAATTCTGTCCCATCTCACGGACAATAGGGGTGAGATATGGGTTCACAATCTAAAAACAAAGAATATAAATATTACACAATGTTCACTAATTTAAAAATATTGTTAGATAATAACAAATAAATGTATACATTCGTACTTCTTCCTTTGTACTTAAATGGATCACCTTCAACTATATTATCGCTCTTTGATGTGTACCATCTAAGTAAACGGGGAATGGGCAATGGAGTATCCAAGGACTTCTCGAAATACTTTCCAAGATATGAAAAAAGCCTTACATATCCAAACCTGGAATATATAGAAAAATAAACAAATAAATAGAGTATATGAAGTACTATAGAAATAAATAAGAGTATATCATAAATAGACTAAATAGTTGATAATAAGTACCAAAAATGTCCAGGGAAAGCCGCACAGAGCATACAATGCATTTTTCTTTTCATTATACATTTCTCCCTGCTTCTTCAAATTGATTCGATTCTTCAGATAGGTCAATGTTGTATCAAAAGACTCTTTTCCCATGGATAACTTTTGAAGAAATCCAAATCATATGTCATCTTGATGTGGTTTGAATCCACAATCTTAGATCGATCATGGGCAAGCAATATCGAGTGGATGAACCAAACTAAAGAGCACTTCAATTTCTGCTCCTTATTTAATTCGTTACTATTTATTAATCTCGTCAACTTTGCACCGGTGACGTTCTTGTTCCTTGTCACCTTGAAATGAAATTCTCACCTTTTCTAAGGACTTTATTCAGTTTTGATTCACGGGGCTATGCTGAGCAATTCAGCCCTGTAATCAATACAAATTCTTTTAAGCGAAAACATGCAGGCTTATCATTTACACAATCAAATTTCATGCAACTTTTTGTCATTTCTCACACGTCACAACAACATATAATGGACAATCTGTCCATTGAACTTAAAATAATCTGGAATATGCCTCAAATGTCCAAAGCAAGTACCCTTAAATTCATTATAAAGTTTTTGTTCAACCAGAATTTTCCTAAAGCCACGATAAACTGTCATTCTTGATCTTACAGAGATCTTTGCTGGAAATGATCCTACCTCATCTAACCACGTCGCTAGTTCATACAACTCACCTGAGATATCTCTTGCACAAATTGGCAATGATAGGGGATCATCCTCATCTCGACTGGTGTCTCTACTACTCTCCTCACTATCACTTTTCCCTTCACTACTGTTAACAGTATCAACATCAACACTATTGTCCTGGTAGTTGTCAATCTCCGCCATTGTTTCAGTTTCTGAATTAGGCTCGAATTCTTCCACTACAATTTTTTTCTTTTTAAAAGTTTTTAAAACTTCTTCAGCCTTTCGTTTCTTACTTCTAAAAGCAACAGGAGCAGATGGTTTAGTGTTTCCACCTCTAGCTTTAGCCATACTTTATAATCTACAAGCAAAAACATATTTATCGACCACTTATTTATTAACATAAGCAGAGTAATCCTCAAATAAAACATGCAAAATAAATAGCAGATCCAACAGAAATCAACAATCCGATTGACAAAAACGCCACTAAATTTGATCAAAGTTTAGTAAAAATTTCAAAATCAATAGGTGAGATAAACATAAAAAAAAAATTAAAAATAAGCAACCAAATAGGGTCAAATATTTATATCCAAACAAAAACGTCATCAGAGACCACAAATATTCATTGAATAAGGCGAAAAAATTTCATCCCAAACAAGAACATGAAGAAAAATAGTCCAGAAAAAGGGGTCATTAAATCATTACACTACTATAACAAAATAAACAATCAAATACGGCTAAAAATTACCGAAAAACACCATTACAAGAGATTCAACTTACCAAAGATGAAAGCTTTGAACTTGGGAAATAAGATTGAATAAAACAGATGAAGATTTGAGAGGGGTTTAGGACGATGAAAAGGTTGAAGATTTGAGAAGTGGATGGAGAAGAGTAGCGTATGATTACACTAGTTTCATCTTTCAAGAATAGAAGATGTTCTTGAAAGATGAAAAGTCTTGCACTTGGAGAAGAAGAAATGTTGGAACAGAAAAAGAGATTCAGAAAATATTTGCCTCGATTTTCATCAAATAATAATATTATTTAAAATGTATTTGGATTATAATATATTCTTGTAAAGTTATATCTCTTTCTCAAGTTTGAAAAATAATAAATAAGCCCATGACCTTACATTCACAAATATACCCCAAGTTTTAAAAAGGCCAAAGAGATCCATGACCCCACACTTTTTCCTTTTTAAAAAGCTCAATCCAAAAAAATAAAGCAAAAATAAATTAAGTGCATATAGAGTAAATTAAGTTATAAAGGTGGATACAATACCAAATCTTCTCATCTAACTTGAGGGGGATGTTTTAGAACAATGTTATTGTTGTTACTTTATTAGTGTATAGGTTGTTATTTTTGTTTCCACTATTTTAGGAGCTTGCTAATTTATTCTCCATATTGTTCAATTCATTATACTTGTAAACTTAAGCTTTTCTTCTTTCTTCTCTAATGACAGTGGAAATACTTAGAACTGTCAAGTCCTGTATCTTGATCCATTTTATGTATTTTGTCCTAGTTTTTTTCTGGTTGCTCTCTGAATCCATAGTTTCATAGGTTGCTTTCTAAATGGAGATATTCATTTTCCAGCTCCTTAACCCTCTAGATGAAAACAAACCTAACTATAGAGAGGAAGTTTTGTTGATTTACCATTCATCACTAATATTGTAATGGCCCAGCCCGTTATTAGTGATATTGTTCGCTCTGAACCTAGGCCGTATGACTTTAAAATGTGCCGCTAGTTGGTAAGGCATGCTTAATTATATACCCAATATATCTCCTATGTTTTACCAATGTGAAACTTTGTATCTTAAGCTGGGTGTCACATATATTGTAGGGCTGCTATATATATTGCCTCCCATTTTAGCCTTCTTTAATATTTTACTGTTAATCTCGTGAAGTCACCATTAGTTGAACTTTGAAAGTTGTAGACGGTCATTAAACAATACATCAAATATTTAAAAATGTAGGAAATATAGAAGGAGAATACTATCTTTAGAGAATGTTCAAGTTTTATATAGAATACTTAAGACCACCTGATATTATTACAATCATCAACAACATCTCTATTCACACTACTAATAACGTAAATCAAAGATCTTGCACAAATAACTAGATACATGTATCACAATTTACTAGATACATATATTACGAAATTCTAAAAGACTTCTTGAAAAACTAAGAGACAATTTTGAAACACTAAACATTAATGTGTATGTATTAATTTCAACACTCCCCCTTAATGCATTTGCTTGACAACTCCAATGTGTTCTCGAAGATAGCAATTTTTCGCTCTAGCAAGTGCTTTGGTGAAGATGTCAGCAAGTTGTTCTCCTGTCTGCCAATAATGCAACTAAAATTTGTCTTTCTCCTGTGCTTCTCGGATAAAATAATGATACTTGATGGAAATATTCTTTGATGTTTCATGGTTGACTGGATTCTTGGTTCTCGGATAAAATGATACTTGATGGTAATATGCTTTGATCTTTCATGGTTGACTGGATTTTTGGCAATTGCAATTGCTGATTTGTTATCACAATACAGAACATACCCTTTTTTTGTTTTTCACTAATGTCTTCAAATATTCTCCTAAGCTGCTTCGGCAGTGGATTGAGCAACAACACTTTATTTTTTTAATAACTAAGAATAAATACTTGATCCAAATAAGAAAGCATAACCATAAGTACCCTTCATGCCATCTATACACTACTAGAAAATTGTAAATTACATGCGAATTTTACTTGGGTATTATTTCTGCAGAAATTTCCTACGAATTTTCCTGCAGAAATATGAAATTCCTAAATTATTGTCACGACCCGAGTCTACACCCTGGACGTGGCCGGCACTCAAGAACCATTGCTGGTCCCCAAGCGAACCCTCATCCTGGCTGACTACAAACAGAAGACTAACTTAAGCATGCAAAAACTTAAAACTGAATAAAATTCAATAAACTCAACTTTTCAAAACTTCAACTCAAATGAACAACTTAGAATAAAGTAATATATTCAACTCACCATAAAATAGGCAACTTAAGTCTTTAAAATATTTAATAAAATAAATGAATAATACAGACTTCTCAACTATACTGACTATCTATGAAGCCTCTAACTGATAAAGATGGAAATCGAGACAAGACCCACGACATCCTGACTAAATTGAAAAGTAAATGAAATCCTTCGGAAGCAAGGAGGCTCACCATGGCTAACTCAAACTCTCGGATGTATCAACGAAGCTCATGTTGATGATCCTGAATACCTGTGTTTGCATCATGATAAGATGCAGGTCAAATGGCTCAGTACGTGGAATGTACGAGCATGTAAGGGAAATTCTAAAACATAAACATAAGCTTGAAACTTGATAAAAAGGAAACATATTTACCTCTTCTCAAACTTACTCAACTCAAGGAATACTCAAGGGTACTCAAAACTACTCAAACTTACTCAACTCAGAAGTACTCAAGGATAAGATACTCAACTCAGAGATAAGATACTCAACTCAAAGATAAGATACTCAACTCAAAGATAGGATATTTGACTTTGGATACTCAACTCAATATGACTGAACTCATTTCAATATAAAGCAATTTAAAATAAGTGCAATATAAAGAAACAAACTGTTTAAAACATGTTGTCAACTTTGTGTGTATGCAAGGATACAACATAACTCTGAAATGTATGTAAAAATACAAATAACTGTGTATATAAGAATACAATAACTTCTGTGGGAGTTTCTCTAACCGACAACCATCACTTAAGAGCTATAGTGATGATACAACACTTTACCTCGCGCTGCCAATGACCTTTATATACCTTACCATCAACATAGGACCTGAACTACTAAGTGGATCCACTAGTCTATTGTGAAAAGGGTTCATCTAAAAAGTATGACCCTTTTCTACCCATGGTAGCTACATGGTTTTATGGAGATGTGAGTTATCTGAACTCATGCTCACCCCCAATTCGGTGCTCAATACTACTCCCAAAATATACTAGCTCTTTATGTTTAAAACATACTTCTTTCTGTGATTTGAGATAATTTCTCAAAAACTTAGCTCAAAGGCTATCTTGTAAATCTCAGTTTTCCCTTTTGCTTCATTTTGAAGCGATTACTCTTTTTCTGAAAACTAGCCCGAAGGCTTTTTGGAAATCTCAGTTTCTGTTCGTATTTAAATATGAAAATATTTTAAATCTCTTTGGGAATACATAGTCCCCATATACTTTTGAAGAAAAGAACTCAACTCTTTACTCTTTACTCTTTAGTCTTTGCTTAACTCAAAACTTAAGTCTTAAAACAAAGTTAAAACATTTATTTAAATACTTCTTAGAATATCGTTCATGCCGAATTATGGACGTGAACGACTCAATGCAAGGTTTTCAATAACCAAGGATAGAACTCAGTACTTGGAACTCAAGAACTTCAATAATACTACTCACTTCAAGAATGCTCAACTCAGAGGGTTCATACGGAATTTATAAGCATGAACTACTCAACTCAAGGACTCAAAGATACTTCTCTTTTCAAGACTGCTCGACTTATAGGGTTCATGCGGAATTATGGACATGAATAACCCAACTCAAGGACTTCATGGGTAACATGTAATAGTCCCATGATTAGGAATGTAATTTCAGAGGGGTTAGAAACTCAATACTTAAGACTTAGGACATGGAGATATTACTCCTCTCATAGATACTCAACTTATGGAGTTCATGCGGAATTTAATGGCATGAACGACTTGACTCGTAGGTCTACATAACATTATTGAACTCATGATACAACTCTTCTAATTCTCTTACTTACTTCCTCAAAACTTAGTTCAAATCAATGATGGATCTCAAAGAATTCACAATTTAACTCAAAGGCTTTTCTTGAATTCTAATCTTAACTCTCTCTTGAATGTGAATTATGAATTCAATAGTTATGGTTCATGATATGAAGGATCTCGTGATGACAAAATAAACTCTAATACATTCTCCTCACTCTCATTCTCATTTACTTGAGTCTTGAAACAAGTTAATAGAAGTTGTAGAAGACTTCACAAAAGGACTCAAAGCGACTTTCTTAGAATATTCAAAAGAACTCTCAAAACACAACTCTTAGCTATACCTTGAATTTGAATTATGAATTCAAGGTTATGATCATGTTATGAATGATTTCTAGGTGTTTAGAAGTAGCTTAGAGTAGTTAGAATTAAAAAGGAGTGAAGGTGCACTTTAAACGAACTCAAATGGAGTAACTGACGACAAACTGGATGGGGCAGGAGACCCTGGGGCTATGGGTGGCGCGGAGCGCCAGCCCCTAACTTTTAGAGGAGGGTTTGGGGCGCTCTGACTTGCGCATTGTGCCAGGCCCCAACCCAGAAAATCCGATGAATTTTCCTTGTTCATTTTCTCACCCTAACTCGCCTAGAATCGAACGGTTTCTTCCCCAATCACTTGGATTTGATTACTTAACATAAGTACACTCTAATATACTCAAAACAACACTCAAATTAATAAATTTCATCTCAAGAAATCATCAAAACCCCAACACAACAAGATTTAGAATGAACTTCAAGAACACCTATCAAGAACTCATCAAGAAATCTAATTCTTCAACTTTAAGAATGAAATTGCGCTGAAAATAACATGATTGGCGTGTGGGCGAACAAACCCAACACTATGGAAGCTTACATACCTCTTAGGGATCAAACCCATGGCGACAATCCGCAAAAACTCTCAAGAACTTCGACGAACGCTTCGATACTTTCTCTTTTCTCCTCTTCTCTCTTCTTCCTTCCTCTTCTTGAACTCTCAATTAAAACCCCAGGCGTAGACTAGGATTATAAAATTGAACCTAATCAGATTAGACCCTAAAATATTACTAAAAATGAATTAAATCTGATTGGGTAAGGAAAAGACCAAAATATCCCTCTAAAATCCGGTTGACTTTCCTTATCTAGACTACCCAACTTCGAATGGACATATCTCCCTCATACGAACTCGAAACTGAGCAAACTCGGTGGCGTTGGAAATATAATTCAAAGGTCTTTTCTACGGTATCTGGTAGAACAACTAACTCATCCTGATATAGGAGTTATGGTCGTTTGAATTTGACCCATAACTCATACTTACTTAACTCTCCAAATTTCAGATTTTTGCTATTTCCAATTTTGTTCTTTCTCGAACTCAAGGTGCTACATCTAGTGAACTTAACACTTAAGAAATTTTAATTCCTCTATAAAATCCTACTCACAACGAAGGATGGTTCAAGTCTTAGCTCAAAAAATTTCTAGGGTGTTACAATTATAGACTTTTTTACATGCGAAAAATAGTTTTTCAGAAAAGTTGGTGGGTAAATTTGGCGTCATTTTCGCAAAATTATTACATGGGGAATTATTTGCGGCAAATAATTTGTAAGTATCATTTTCATAGGTAAATTCGCAAGTAATGAAAAAAAGGATTTTTTTTAATCTTCTAGCAAGAAAATTCTTAGATAAATTTATTTGCAAATAATTACTTGGGAATTTATCGAGAAATATTTTTTATGTGGTATTACCTGGAGATTCATGTTCTATAAATTTTGTTGGGGATTTACTTAGGAAATTTCTTACTTGAAGAATTACTTGGGGATTTTATTGTTTTGAATTTGATTTGAGATTTTTTGAGGGATTTACTTGGAAATATGCAAACTTGAATATTTTTTTATATAATTTAATTGGAATTTTTTTTATTGAAATCTAAGGATTTTTTAAAATTCGGAGTCCTCAAGGAATATTTTCTTAAAAATATATTTTACCAAAATTTAAAAATATAATAATATAAAAAAGGACAAATGATCACTAGAATGAAATTTATTGTTAAATAATTTCTCTATTTTTAGGTTTAATAAATTATTATGCAACTATCAATTTAATAAGGTGTTGGAACATTATCATAAATTTTAGGATGAATATTTTTAATTTATATATAATTAATATTTAATCTCACTAAAAATCAATGTTATCATTTTTTATTTTTTTATTTGAAAGAAACAAAGAATTAAAATTATATGACTAGTTATTTATTCAATAAAAAAATAATTATCATAAATATTTATCAATCTAATATGGTGTTTGAACATTACCACAAATTTTAGGATGAATATTTTTATATAATTAATATTTTATCTTACTAAAAATCGATGATACCATTTTTATTTTGTTTTTTTATTTGAAAGATACAAAGGATTAAAATTATATTGCTAGTTGTTTATCTAACAAAAAAGTAACTATCATAAATATTCGTTAAACTAATACGGTGTTGGAACATTGCCATAAATTTTAGGATAAATATTTTTAACTTATAAATAATAAATATTTAATCTCACTAAAAATCAATGATACCATTTTTTATTTTGTTTTTTTATTTGAAAGATAGAAAGAATTAAAATTATATGGCTAGTCATTTATCCAACAGAAAAATTACTATCACAAAAGTTTAACAACCCCTTGTTGATAGAATTATATGAAAAGAAAAATAAATAAGTTTTACTTGTCCAATTGGTATATTATATTTTTACTAGCATTTAAAATATATAATTTTTCTATAGTAAATTATTAAATGATATTTATTTCCAAATATAAAATTAAGTATATTAAAATATAATTATTAAAAGATAAATTAAAATTATAAATACCAAATTACCTAATAAGATATACTATTAATTATTGATTTATAACTTCCTCGCACATTAAATTTGTAAGTATATTTATATTTTCAATTATTTATTTATAAGAACTTTGTATGCATAATTTAAATTTTGTCTACATTTAATATGCTTCGTTATAGATATTATCTTATAGAAAGTGTAAGCATAAAATTTTCATGATATGTTAGGTGGTAGTGATTTATTTTAATATATAAATAGTTGTCATGCTTTGTTTTGAAGAGTTAAATCACATGAACTTTACTCAACATTTTAAGATATATTTTGTTCTCATATTAATATAAGATGACTTTATAGTACATTTTGTGTAATGAATATCCAAATTTTATTTTTAATACTCAATTAATTTAATTAAATTTAGCTTTAAAAATTAATCAAATTGAAGGAAATTAAACAACAAAATTTAGTGTAATGCTAATGGTACCTTTTACCACATCGGTGGAAGACACATGATCCTTACCATTTATAATGCTATTAGTTTAGAGCACTGGTAGAATAGAGTTATTACATATAGGTTGGGTATTGGGTAGTGAGCTAGGATTAAGTTAGTGGAATTAAGTAGAGTGGACTAGGATTAAGTTAGTGCAATCAAGAACAAAATATAATTAATTATCTAGAAAAATTCCTTTTTGTTAATTTTTACAAAAAAGATTTGGTATATTTTTTGCAAGAAAATTTCCAAGTAATTTACATGCGAAATATAAATTCCTAGGTAAATTACTTGGGGATTTTAAAATTCGCAGGAAATAATTACCTACGAAGATTTTATCATCGGATTTTTTTGTAGGAAAATCCACAGGAAACTTAGTTTCTTACGAACTTTCGTATGCAATCCCTAGAAAAATCTCCACGTAATTCACATTTTTCTTGTAGTGATACTTCCAGCCCAATCACTATCAGAATAACCAATTAAGTTCAAATCTCCACCTAATTTGTACATTATCCCATAATCCATTGTTCCTTGCAAGTAGCGTAGAATACGCTTTGCAGCTCCAAAATGCACTTGGCTTGGTTCTTGCATGAATCTGGATAATAAAATAGCAACAAACATAATGTCAGGTCTTGTTGAAGTAAGATATAGCAGGCTTCCAATCAAGCTCCTATAAAGTGAGCTATTAGCTTTCTTTGCTCCATCATCTTTTCTGAACGTCTCATTTGCTGCTAATGGTATGGCCACAGACCTACAATCCATCATTTTGAATTTTTGAAGAATACTTTTAGCATACTTCTTTTGAGAAATAAAAATTTCTTCTTTCACTTGAGAAACTTTGATGCCCAAGAAATAATTTAGTAACCCACAATCACTCATTTCATAGGCTTGCATCATATCTTGCTTAAATTTTCACATCATTTCCTGTTAAGAGCAGATCATCCACATAAAGACAAACAATGATAATGTTGTCATGTTCTTTCTTCACATATAAAGTTGCTTTGCTTTTACTTCTCTGAAAATTATTTTTCAGAAAGATGTATCAATTTCATTGTACTAGGCTCTTGGAGCTTGCTTCAGCCAATAAAGAGCTTTTTTTTTGCCTATTGTCATGGATTTAGAGTTTTCACTAAAGCTCCGTGCGGTGCTTGACAACTTACTTACTACTCTTGCAAGATCTTGTAAGCTCACGCAAGCCTTTAAGACTAAGATCGCTAAGAGAATGCAAAGAAAGACTTAGAAAGAACAAGAGAATTTTTGGAAGAAGGCTTTTGTATTGCTTGTGGAATGCTTTACAACTTGGTTGATGCCATGAAAATGAATGGAACCTCTATTTATACTACAACCTAGGGGCTAAAGTGCAATTTAAATTTACTTTACAAGTCCCTAAACTATTTACACTTTGGTCCCTCTCTAGAAAACTCTACATAATCTAGGACGTTCCGTAGCCTTCTTGAAAAATCTAAAGGGTTTTAGAGTTCTCCGCAAGCCTCTCCTCAAATCTAGAATCTTTCGCCCCTATCCGAATGCGAAATATGACTGGCAAAGTAGCGGGACATAACACTCTCCCCACCTGTTGATGTGACAACCGTGGCGCACTGCTGCAAGAACTCCAAGATTTTGTCTTTAAACTACCACAAGTCTTCATATCTCTCCCATGTGGCCTCCTTCGGAGTTTGTCCCTTCCAATTCACAAGGAACATGGCACTGGCTTGTTGACCTCGCTTCCGTTTGGCTTGATAGTCTATGATAGCCTCAATCTCATGGTCATGCAAGGCGGTGACAATAATGGGTGCCTGTCGCGATTGGTTTCGGCTAGGATCTTCTTTGTACTCATGGTATGGCTTGAGGATGTTTGCATGAAAGACTGGATGGATTTTAAAGTGTGGAGGAAACTCCACCTTGTATGAGATCTTGCCTACCTTGGCAACGATCTCGAACAGACCCTCATATTTCCACACTAAGTTTTGATGAATGCCCCTTAGTGATTTGAACTGTCTTGGATTGAATTTCACCAAGACCATGTCGCCTTCTTGTAGTCCGTGGGACGTCATTTGTGGTCGGTAAACTTCTTCATCTTCTTTGCTGCCTTGTTCAAGTAGGACTTGGCAGTGTCAAGTTGTTCCTCCCATCCCTTGGTAAGATGGTAGGCACCCAAACTCTTCCCTTGGAAAGCAGTCGGTAAAGAATGCGGAGTTTGGAGCTTTTGGCCTGTCTCCAAACGGTGTGCGCCCGGTGGACTCACTTCTTTGCAAATTATAAGAAAATTGTGCCATGTCTAGGAGTCTGGCTCAATTCTTTTGGTGCTCATTGACATAGTACCTCAGATAGCACTCCAACAGGGCGTTGACGCGTTCGGTCTGGCCGTCAGTCTGTGGTTGGAAACTTGTGGAAAAGTGAAGTTTCATGCCAAGTATCTCGAACAACTCCCTCCAAAAGTTCCCAGTAAAGTGGGGGTCTCGATCGCTAATGATATGCCTTGGTAGCCCCCAATATTTCACCACGTTCTTGAAGAACAATCGAGTAGCCTCTTTTGCGATGCTTCTGGCTGTGGCGGGTATGAAGGTAGCATACTTTGAAAATCTATCCACCACGACCATGATAGTTCCATACCCATCAAACTTAGGTAAAGAAGTGATGAAGTCCATTGTCACGCTTTCCCATGGGCGTTCCTCTACGGGTAGTGGCTCTAGTAGTCCTCATAGATGTTTTCGCTCTACCTTGTCTTGCTGGCACCCAAGAAAAGTTTGCACGTAGCACTCGATGTCGTCCCGCCTGCGTGGCCAAAAATAGATTGCCTCAATCAACACCCTTATTCATCACTGCCCCAGATGCCCCTCCCACGGCATGTCGTGGCTCTCTTTGATGATTCACCGCCTTATTGATCCAAACTTGGGCACATAGACCCTCCGACCGATAGTGAGCAAAATGCCATATTCCACCTAAAAGCATCTTGTTTTGCCTTGGGCAGTAAACTCCATTAGCTTTTTGTCTCCGGATCGTGTTGCATGCCATCCTTGATTGCATCTTAAAATTCACAATGGGTTGTAGTGATGGTAGCAAGTTCGGCCTTCCTACTCAGTGCGTCGGCCATAACGTTGCCTCTTCCCGGCTTATACTCCAAGACGTAGTCGAATTCGGCCAGAAAGTCTTGCCACCTAGCTTGCTTTAGGGTGATATTCTTTTGTGACTGGATGTAGCTAGTGGCCACATTGTCGGTCTTGACCACAAACTTGGGGCCTAGTAAGTAGTGTTTCTACATGCATAGGCAATGTACGATGGCCATCGTACCTTTCTCCTGCACCGTGTAGCGCCGTTTGGTCTCGTTCAACTTGCATCTCTCAAATGCTATTGGGTGTCTATCTTGCATTAAGACTCTCCCAATGACTAAATCTGAAGCATCCGTATTCACTTTCTTTGAAAAATCAGGCAGCATCAAGACTGGATTTTCAGTCACCGCGGCCTTGAGACCTTCAAATGCTTCCTGGCACTCCTCGCTCCAAACCCATGACTTATTCTTCTTTAACAACTCGGTCAGTGGAGCGGCTTGAGAGGAGTAGCCACTTATGAATTTGCGATAGTAGTTTACAAGTCCAAGGAATAATCGTAGTTGTTACCTTTGTGGGTGCCTCCCACTCTTGGATTGCCCGAATCTTGGCCTCATCCATCCGTAAGTCGCCTTGGCTGATGATATGTCCTAAGAAGTTAACCTCGTGTTGGGTGAATTCACATTTCTTCCACTCGATGTAGAGTTGGTTCTCCCGTAAGACTTGGAAGACCTTCCTAAGATGCTTCACGTACTCCTCCAAGGTGTTACTATAGATGACTATGTCATCCAAGTACACCACTATGAATTGATCCAAGTAGGGATGAAAGATCTTGTTCTTTAGCGTGCAAAAGGTGGCGGGTGCATTGGGTAGGCCGAAAGGCATCATCAACCATTCGAAAGCTCCGTCTCTTATCACGTATGTTGTCTTTGGTTCAACCCCCTCCGCGATACGGACCTGGTAGTAGCCCTTTCAGAGATCATCTTGGTGAAGTACTTCGTCTATCCAAGTCTATCAAATAAATCTACAATGAGCGGGATATGATACTTGTTCTTAATTATTACCTTATTGAGCTCCCGATAGTCAATGCATAAGCGCAGTGATCCATTTTTCTTTTTCTGGAATAGCACCGGTGCGTTATAAGGTGCCTTGGATGGATAGATGTGACCGCCTCGATGAGCTCCTTCAGCTATTTTCTTAACTCTTATAATTCCGGTAGAGCCATGCGGTAAGGTGCAAGTGCGGGTGGCTTGGCTCTAACCTCTAACTTGATCTTGTGATCTACCTCGCTCCTTGGAGGTAGAGTCTTCGGCAGCTCGTACGGTATCACGTCCTTGTTCTCCTCAAGGACCTTTTCTATAATCGGTGGCAAAGGTTCCTTAGCACCATTATCTTCTCCCAAACTTGCATTGGTGGCTATGAACGTCAGCTCCCTTTTCTTAAGGCCCTTCACGATCTGCGTGGCTGACAAATGGGCATGTCCTTCCTTCTTCGGTACCTTGACTAAAGGTACCATGCATGAAAAGTCCCGCTCCAAGACCATGAGTTGTTGGAGGTAGGGGTCGATCATTATATGGCATATTTGGAAGAACTCCTTCCCCAAAATGATGTCAAAGATATCTAAAGGAGCGACGGTAAAGTTTGTCGTACCTTGCCATTTCCCCAACGTGATGCTCACTCCTTGGGCGACTCCATACACAGGAGTCGGTGGGGCATTAATCATCTTGAGGCGAGTGTTGCTTGGAACGTAATTCAGCCCTAGTCTCGCTGCCGCCGTCTTAATCATGATGTTTGCCTGGTCGTCCATTAATGGAGATATATATATGTTGCTTGCTGAAGTCTCCCTACTTCTCTTTGCTTAGAAATAGCTCTGCATAGTCCAACCATGCCCAACTGTGTCGTGCCCGTATCTTGTCCTTGCTCTTGTTCGTCCTTCTCCTTCCGTTCGCGTAGGATGGCACCAAGGTTCTTCATCTCTGGGGATCTGGCATAGCCGTGCGGTCCTCCACGTGTGTAACAACCATCTCCCTTGGTGGTCTGTGCCTTTTTCTCCGTGTAGCTCTGGCGCCCGAACTGCTTACCGTCTGACTTTTAGGAGTCGTGCTGCTTAGGATGTTCTTGCTGCTCCTTGCCTCGGCCACGATCTCTCCCACCTTTGGCATGACTAGTCCTCGCGTCCTTCGCCTTCGCCTTGACGTGCCTATTATGCTTAAAATTAGTTAAAAGGATTCGGCTTGTGTGATGGCCTCATCAATGGTCTTGACTTGTCGCCGTTTCAATCCGTCTTGGCCCAATTTAGCAGTCTGTCTATGAAGTGGAACATCATGTCTTTATCAGTGAGGTTGGGAATCTGAAGCGTTAGAGTTGTGAACTCCTTCACGTACGCCTGAATGCTTCCCATTTGCTTCAGTTCCCTAAACTTGCGTTTAACATCAAATATGACGTTGTTAGTGAAAAAGGCTTTCTTGAACTTCCCACGGAATTGATCCCAAGTGTTGATGGTGCACGTCCCCTTCCCTATATTGGCCTCCTTGCGTCTCTACCATAGCATGGCAATCTCTGAAAGATACAACACAGCAGTGTTGATCTTGTTCTCGTCGCTCTTCATCCGACTACACTTGAAGTAATTCTCCAAGTGCCACAAGAAGTTCTCTACCTCTTGAGCGTCACAAATTCCTTTGAATATAGATGGCTTGGGAGCCTCGACCTTGGCCTCCCTATCATGGTCGGATGACATGGATCCTCCAGCTTCCACGCCTTATTTGAGTGTCTTCATCTCTGCCTTCATGGTTTCAATTTTTCTTAATGCCTCCATGAGCCGACACTCCAAGGAAATGATGGCCTTCTTCATCTCGAACTCAACCCACTGGCGTCCCTCCAACTCCTTACGAAGATTGTCAGTCTCTTCAAGGGTGAAGTCCTCGAGGGTCTTGAACTTGCCATCGGCCACATTTAAACGCCGACCTAATATCTCCATGGCCTGCCTTGTCATTTCAAACCTTGCGACCCATTTTTCCCTAGTGGTGACGTCGATGGCCTCCTCGCCAAGTTCATCGTCACTTGCTTCGGTGGTCGAAGGTTGGTGAGATGTTAGCACCTCGCTTGGTGTGGGGTCGAGCAGCATTTCCTCACTACCCTTTTGGTTCTTCTTTCCCTTACGATTTTTCTTTCCTCCCTTCGGATGGATGTTGGTGGTGCTAGCGGCATTCACGTCTTCTTCGTTAGCCATTCCCTTAGTACAAACCTCGCTCTGATACCACGTTGTCACAGACTTAGAGTTTTTGCTAAATCTTCGTGCGACGCTTGATAACTTACTCACTACTCTTGCAAGATCTTGTAAGCTCAAGCAAGCCTTTAAAACTAAGATCGCTAAGAGAATGCAAAGAAAGACTTAGAAAGAACAAGAGAGTTTTTTGAAGAAGGCTTTTGTATTGCTTGTGAAATGCTTTACAACTTGGTTCACCTCTATTTATACTACAACCTAGGGGTTAAATGGCAATTTAAAATTACTTTAAAAGTCCCTAAACTATTTACACTTTGGTCCCTCTCTAGAAAACTCTACATAATCTAGGATCTTCTGTAGCTTTCTTGAAAAATTTAAAGGGTTCTAGAGTTCTCCGCAAGCCTCTCCTCAACCCTAGAATCTTCTGCCCCTATCCGAATGCGAAATCTGACTGACAAAGTGGCGGGACATAACACTATACACCTTATCTTTTCCCCCTTGAACAAAAAATCCTTGAGGTTGCTCAACATAAATCTATTCATCAAGTTTTCCATTAAGAAATGCAAATTTATCATCAAGTTGAAATATCTTTCATTTATTTTGTGCAACAACATCAATTACGGTTCTAATTGTCTCAAGACGATCAACTTGAGAGAAAGTTTCATAAAAATCAATACCTGGTTTTTGCGTGAAGCCTCTAGCAACCAACATTACTTTGTGCTTTTGAATATCTCCTTCCTGATTGAGTTTGATTTTGTAAATTCATTTTAGACTTACAACTTTTCTTTCTTTGGGTATAGCCACAAGCTCCCAATTATTAGTTTTTTCAATCATCTGAATTTCTTATATCATGGCTTTCTTCCAAACATCATGCTTTATTGCCTTCTTATAATTTTCTGGCTCAACACCGGTAAAGTTACATCTCTGATAAATGTCACTCTATTTTTGTTCCTCTTGGAGGCAGTTCTTCATCATCTGAATTTGTCTCCCCCTTCAGGGACATATTCCTCTTCCTCATCCTCTTCTTGATTTGACAAATCTAAAGATATGATAGAAGTATTCTCTATTTTTTTATCCTTCTAATTTCATGTTGTTTTTCATAAAAAATGACACATCTACTAACAACAAGCTTGTTATAAGTTTTGACTTTTTTCATACTATTTTGTTAATTTCTCAGCAGGTATATGAGCATAACAAATGTCACTCTATTTTTGTTCCTCTCAGAAGGTTTCATTCCACTCCAATCATCAACTGGAGTCTTATCCTTCAATGCCTTTGTCGGGCACCTATTGAGGATGTACACCGCTATATAAACTGCTTCTGCCCAAAAATATTTTGTCAGCCCTTTCTCATTCATCATAGTTCTGGCCATTTCAACAATTATTCTATTTCTTCTTTCAGATACACCATTTTGTTAAGGAGTGTACCCTATTGTAAGTTGCTTTTGAATGCCTTTATTTTTTTAGTATTCTTCAAATTCTCGACTTGTGGATTTTTCTCCTCTGTCACTACTGTCAAGCCCCGAGCCTACACCCGGGCGTGGCTGGCACTCGAGAACCATTGATGGCCCCAAACGAACCCTTGGCCTGACTTACTTACTCAGCAAAATACTTAAACATAAGAAACATAACTCTTGCAATAACTCAAGAAATAATAACTTAGCCAAAATGAAAAGTCAGGTCTTAAACGTATACAACTTAAATGAATAAGACTAAAGAACTATAACAATTTGGCTATGCAGACTCTGAGTGCTCAACTGAATGAACGAGGCGTTGGGTGCTGATCTTGGTTACCTGCGTCTACATCATAATATGATGTAGGCCAATTGGCATCAGTACATTGAATGTACGAGTATGCAAGTTGAAATGCTAAACACAACTTAAGCTTGAAAAGAATCTGTAAGGAACAATTACCTTGACTTTACTCAACTCCTGAACAACTTAACTCAATATAAAGTAATAAAACATATGCATTATATATAAATCTTGTAAAATAGTGGAAAACAACTTAGTTCGTTAAAGAAAATGCAATAACAAAATCAACTTTACTCATATAATAAAGTAATATAGTTTATGTGGGAGTTTCTCTAACCGACAATCATCACTATGAGTCTGAGTGGTGATGCAACGTCTTACCCACGCTGCTAGAACTGTTCTATACTTTGTCATCATATAGAACGCCTTAAATAAGTGGATCCACAAGTCTATGCTAAAAGCACCTTAAGAAGTCATATAAAAAGTATGATCATTTACTACCCATGATGACTACATGATTTATGGAGACTTGAGTCAATATGAACTCGAATCCCCATATCGGTGCTTAATACCACTCCCAAAATATACTTAGCTCATATGTTTTAAAACAAACTTCTTTCTTTGGTTTGAGATAATTACTCAAAACTAAGCTTAAAAGCTCTCTTGGAATCGACGTTCCCTTTCTTACTCAAATGTGAAAATATTTTAAAACTCTTCGGGAATACATAGTCCCCATATACTTCTTTGAAGAAATGAACTTCAATCTTTACTCTTTACTCTTTACTTAACTTGAACTTCAAGTCTTAAAACAAAGTTAAAATGTTTGTAAAAGACTTTTGAAAACTTTATAAACTTCTATTAACTTGACTCTTAACTTTACTTTACTTGACTCTTAACTTTCCTTGAATTAAATTATGGATTTAAGGATTGAGATTTGTGATAGGAAATATCTCATGATGTTTAGGCGTGTTTTTATATAGTTAAACATGAGAAAAGATCAAGAAATCACTGTATGGATACAAGTCCGCGATGTGGAGATGCATTTAAATATTTGATCGCGAAATTTAATTTTGAGACAGAGGTTTCTGTGTCCCAACCGCGACGCTGAGCTAATTTTTGTTCACTCGGGAAGCAAGTCTGCGACACGGACTTGCGTGCCAAAACCTGCTCGACTTTTTCCTTCTTCATTTTCCAACCCCAATTAGCCCAAACTTGACTATTTTTCTCAAATTCTTTTTAGATCCAGATACCCAACATATGTACCCGAGAACCTAACTAAAAACAACTCTAAAACTCGACGTAAAGATCTCAGAAACTTCTCAATTCAGCCCAATTCAAGAACGAAAACAGTTTCAAGATATGCATATCAAGAACATCAAATTTTCAACATTTTTAGAACAAATTTCACTGAACTAAACATGTTTGGCGCGTGGGTGAATGAACCCAACGCTATGAGAGTCTCACATACCTTGTAGGATTGAATCCTTGGCGAATTCCACAACCAAAATCGCAAAATCTTGACGAATCTTGAGCTTCTCTTCTCCTTTCTCCTCTTTTCATTTCTCTGAAAGCCCTAGCGTGAACTTCAACTTTTCTAAACTGACTAAAATATGACTTTCCCCCAATTAAACTCCTAAAAATGAATTAAAACAATTGGTAAGGAAAAGACTAAAATACCTTTCCAAAATCCGGATTAGACTTTCCTAATTCAAACAGCCCAACTTCCAAAGGGAATATATCACTCATACAAACTCGGAATCGCGCAAACTCGGTGGCATTGGAAAGATTATTCCAATATATTTCCTACCATATCTGGAAGTATACCTAACACATCCTGATCTAGGAGTTATGGCCATTTGAAGTTGACCAAAACTCAACTTATTCTAACTTAACAAAATTTCCATATTTTCATTCTTTCGAAAAACAACTATTTCCAATTATTAACTCCTTCCTACTTATTTCAATTTGCGAGATGTTACAACTGCGAATGGTTTTGATGCTGCAACCTTTTTGCTTCTCAACAAGGGCTTTAAATTTCTTGAATGTAGCAAATGCTTCTGACTTTAGTTTCAAGAAATAAACCCAAGTCATTCTTGAAAAATCATCAAAAAAATTAGAAAGTACCTTTGACTTTCAAGAGATGGAGTCTTCATTTTTCCGCAAATATCGATATGGATTAGTTCCAAAAGTACACTTCCTCTCTAAGACATCCCTTTTGGAAAAGACTTTCTATGTTGCTTTCCCATTACACAACTTTCACATGGATCCACCTCAGTATATATCTCAGGAAGGCCTTTTACCATGTATTTTTGATTGAGAAGCTTCAAACCATGAAAATTCAAGTGACAAAATCATTTATGCCAAAACCATGAATCAGCTACAACTTCATTTTTAATGCATCGTAATGAAACTATAAACGAAAGTTACTTTTTATCATCTTTACTTCAACAATGACTTGATTTGACTCAATTTTATCATAAACCCTGCAATAATTATCTCTAAACACAAGAGAATAACCATTTTTCATGAGTTGACCAACACTAAGAAAATTTTCTTCCAAATCAGGAACATAAAGAACATCATGAATTTTCTTACCGCTCCCTTTTATGTTGATCGAAATGGTACATTTACCTTTTGCATCAACTAAGGCTTCATTCCCCATTCTCACTTTAGTAGTGATGTTATTATTAATTAAGAGGAAAGCTTTTTCATTTCCAGTCATGTGATTATCACAACCACTATCAACATATCATTCATTGCTTTTTGTTGAAGTATCATATTTAAAAGTAAAGAAAAGGTTTTCTGGAGCACCCCAGAAATTTTTTGAGCTAAGACCCAAACCGTTCTTCGTAGTGAGTGAGATTTTTGCAAGGAATTTAAAATTTCTTGAGTGTTAAGGTCACTAGATGTATCACCTTAAGTACAAAGAAGAACCAACTCGTTTTATTTATTTGTTTAAGGGTATTTTAGTTCTAAAACCCTTAGGAGGTCATCTAAATTTCCCTAAACGTGTAGAAAAATTAGTTTTATAAATAAATCCTCTCATCCACTCCAAAATTCTACGCTCAAGAAATTCAAGAAAAGCTAAGGCTGGGGTTCATCTTTCAAGATTCTCCTTCAAGTTGCTTCAAGAAGATGGTTCTTTTAGGTATGTAAGCTTTCATAGTGTTGGGTTTGTTCGCCCTCACACCAATCATGTTTAATTATATCCTTGAATTCATTTTTGAGATTGAATTATTAAATTCTTGAGAAGTTCTTGAGTTTTAGCCAATATTGATAATCTTATTGAGTTCTTGAAGTTTGTGCTTTGTTCTTTGATAATGAAATTCTCATTGAGTACTAGAGGCGAGGGTTTGTGAATAAGATGACTTAATTGATAGTTCCTTGTGTAGGTTTTGCTGAAATTGTTTTGGGTTAAAAGAATTCGTGAATTTTTACATTAGAATTGCAGTAGGTATGAGTTGATTCGATTTGAGTTCCTTGATAGATTTTGTATGGTTTCATTGAAATCGTTTTGGGTTTGTGAAATTTTGTGAACTTGGTCGATAAAACTACTTTGGGTGCGAGTTGAGTCGAGTTTGGGAGAGGAAGGAAAGATCGGACAGATAATTGCACCTAGGTCTACGTTACGGAGGCGCTTAAGTTTTCAGCATCCAGTCGATCACTCCCTCTCCACTTCGCGGAGAGGATACGGAGTCCTCTGCCTCAAAAATATTTTTCAGCGACCAACAATTTAATTCCATCTTCGCGTCGCGCAGTGTTCTTTTATTTGGGTCTTCGTTCGTTCTTGTGATCAACTATCTTAACCATCCTAAATCATTGAGAGGTCCTACATTCCAAAGCATAATCCTTGAATCCATAATTCAAATTCAAGGTAGAGTAAAAAGTTGAGTCTTAAGAGTTCTTTCGAACATTTTGAGAAAGTCCCTTTGAGTCTTTTGGAGGAGTCTTCTACAACTTCTAACAACTTGTTTCAAGACTCGAGCAAGTGAATATGAGAATTTGGAGAGTTCATAATTCTACATTATCATTACGAGATCCTTCATATCATGAACCTTAACTCTTGAATTCATAGTTCACATTCAAGAGAGAGTTAAGAGTCGAGTTCAAGAAAGTCTTTGAGTTCAATTGTGAATCCTTTGATATCTAGTATAGATTTGAGTTAAGTTTTGAGAAGTATGAGAATGAGAAGAGTCGTATACCTGAGTTCCTTATTGATATTTTGACCTTTGAGTCAAGTCTTTCATGTCCATAACTTCGCATGAACTCCATCAGTTTAGTATCTTTGAAAGAAGTCGTATCTTCAAGTTCTAAGTCTTGAGTATCGAGTTCCTATCCCTTCCGAGATTATAATCCTAATCATGGGACTATTACCTATTACCCATGAAGTCCATGAGTTGAGTTGTCATGCCCATAATTCTGCATGAACATTATAAGTCGAACAGTCTTGAGATGAGAAGTATCTTTGAGTCATTAAGTTGAGTAGTTCATGCTCATAATTCCGCATGAACTCTGAGTTGAGCATTCTTGAAATGAGTAGTATCATTTAAGTTCTTGAGTTTCAAGTATTTGAGTTCTATATATGGTTATTGAAAACCTTGCATTGAGTCGTTCATGTCCATAATTTGGCATGAACCATATTTTAAGAAGTCTTTTACAAATGTTTAAACTTTATTTTAAAACTTAGGCTTTGAAGTTGAATAAAGAGTACAAGTAAAGTTCATTTTCTTTAAAATGATATATGGGAACTAAGTATTCCCAAGAGTAAATGTTTTCACATTTAAGATGAGAGAAAACTGAGATTTCCAAGAGAGTTTTGAACAAGAAAGGGAACATCAATTCCAAGAGAGCTTTTAAGCTAAGTTTTGAGTAATTATCTAAAACCAAAGCAAGAGTTTTGTTTTTACAAACACATTAAATAAGTATATTTTGGGAGTAGTATTGAGCACCGATATGGGGATGCGAGTTCATATTAACTCAAGTCTCCATAAACCATGTAGCCATCATGGGTAGAAAGGGGCCATACTTTTTAGAATTCCTTAGTGCTTTTTAGCATAGACTAGTGGATCCACTTAGTGAGTTAGGTTCTATACCCCCGGCAAGGTATAGGACGGTCCTTGGCAGCATGAGGTAAAACCCTGTATCATCACTTAGGCTCATAGTGGTGGTTGTCGGTTAGAGAATCTCCCAAAGAAACTATATTATTTTATTATATAAGTAAAGTTGAGTTTGTTATTGCATTTTCTTTAACTAACTAAGTTGTTTTTACTGTTTTATAAAGCTTTCCATATATTGCATCTTTTACTAGTGCATTATCCTTGAGTATCATGAGTTGAGTATTTCAAGTCGAGTATCATATCTTTGAAGTTTATCTTATTCTTGAGTGGAGTTGAGTGAGTTTGAAAAGAGGTAAGTATGTTTCCTTTCTATTTACCATGTTCAAGCTTATGTTATGCTTTAGAATTCCTCTTACATCCTCGTACATTCCATGTACTGAGCCATTTTGCCTGTATCTTTTCATGATGCAGACACAGGTATTCAGGATCATCATCAGGAGCTTCGTTGATACATCCGGGAGTTCGAGTTAGCTATGGTGAGTCTCCTTGTTTCCGGAGGATTTCATTTACTCTTCAGTTTTGTTAGGATGTCATGGGTCTTGTCCTAACTTCCATATTAGTAAGTTAGAGGCTTCATAAATAGATAGTAGAGTTTCAGAAGTCTGTTCATTTATTTTATTAAATGTTTTAAAGACTTAAGTTGCCTATTTTATGGCGAGTTGAATACTTTATTTTATTCGGAGTTTTTCTTTGAGTTAAAGATTTGTAAAGTTGAGTTCATGAATTTTATTCAGTTTTTAAGTTTTGTATGCTTGAATCAGTTTTCCGCTTGTAGTCAGCCAGGATGAGGGTTCGCTTGGGGACCATCAATGGTTCTCGAGTGCCGGCCACGTCCAAGGTGTAGGCTCAGGAGGTAAAATGTTGTATCATCACTTAGGCTCATAGTGGTGGTTGTCAGTTAGAGAATCTCCCACATAAACTATATTACTTTATTATATAAGTAAAGTTAAGTTTGTTGTTGCATTTTCTTTAACGAACAAAGTTGTTTTTACTGTTTTATAAGGCTTTCCATATATTGCATCTTTTACTATTGCATTATCCTTGAGTATCATGAGTTGAGTATTTCAAGTCGAGTATCATATCTTTGAAGTTGAGTATCTAATCTTTGAGTTGAGTATCTTATTCTTGAATGGAGTTGAGTGACTTTGAAAAGAGGTGAGTATGTTTCCTTTCTATTTATCAAGTTCAAGCTTATGTTATGTTTTAGAATTCCTCTTACATGCTCGTACATTCCACGTACTGAGCCATTTGGCCTGCATCTTTTCATGATGCAGACACATGTATTCAAGATCATCAACAGGAGCTTCGTTGATACATCCGGGAGTTCGAGTTAACTATGGTGAGCCTTCTTGTTTACGGAGGATTTCATTTACTTTTCAGTTTTGTTAGAATGTCGTGGGTTTTATCCCGACTTCCATCTTTGTCATTTAGAGGCTTCATATATAGATAGTAGAGTTTCAGAAGTCTGTTCATTTATTTTATTAAATGTTTTAAAGACTTAAGTTGCCTATTTTATGGCGAGCTGAATACTTTATTTTATTTGGAGTTTTTCTTTGAGTTAAAGATTTGTAAAGTTGAGTTCATGAATTTTATTCAGTTTTCAAGCTTTGTATGCTTGAATCAGTTTTCCGCTTGTAGTCAGCTAGGATGAGGGTTCGCTTGAGGATTAGCAATGGTTCTCGAGTGCCGGCCACATCTAGGGTGTAGGCTCGGGTCGTGACATTTTCTTCCCTTTCTTCCCCCTATTTTTCCCAAAAATTTTCTTGCTCCCGTTTCTTGTGCCAGAAATCCTTCTCAATGTGGTCAAACTTTTTACAAAAGTTACATTGGGGCTTTCCTTTGTGCCAATATTTTTTGGTATTGGGATTAGTCTTTTTGCAAATTATACAAAAACGACTAGAACTTTTCTCACCTTTTTCTTCAACCTTCTTAGAAGAGCCATCATAATACTGCTTCTTTTTTGAATTGTAATTCTTCTTCAGTAGATTTTTTGAGAAATTTTTAGAATTCTCATTTGTTCTGGACTGGAAAGTCATCGCTTTGGGCTGATCTTCACGAAAAAAGTTTTGCTTCTCGTATGCACGATATGATCCAACTAGCTCTTTTATGGAAAGCTTAGAAAGATCTTTCGTCTCTTCAGTGATAGCAACAATGTACTCATATTTTTTTGTGACACTAATTAAAATCTTTTCCACAACTTATCAGTCAAAAATTGTATTACCCTGATTTCTAATTTCATTGATAATATTTATGACTGTTGTGTAATATTCATCTATTTTTTCAGATTCTATTATCTTCAAATTTTGAACTCTCTTCTAAGAGTTTGAAGATTTATAGTGCGTATCTTTTCGTCACCATACAGCTCAGTTTCCAGAGACTCACAAGTAGCAATTTTTGTAAAATATGCTCTTGAGACTCCCATTTGGATTTTGCTCAAGGCTTTTCATCTTGACGATACTTAGTCTCAAGATTTTTCATCTTTGTTGTTGTAAATTCGCCATCGTTTTCTGGCTCTTCAAAGTCATTTACAACAATAGTCCACAAACCTTCAGCTTTCAAATGTGTTCTCATTCTTATCTTTCAGTATTCAAAATCAGTTCCATCAAAAAATGGAGTAAGAACAACTGAAGAATCAACACCTTCATTTGTTTTGGATGCCATATTTTTTTCTACACCTAACCCAGATTAAGAACGAAAACTTACTCTCATACCAATTTGTAGGAAATATAGAAGGAGAATACTATCTCTAGAGAATGCTCAAACTTTATATAGGCTACTTAAGGCCACTTGAGATGATTACAATCATCAACTATATCTCTATTATACTACTAATAATGTAAATCAAAGGTATTGCACAAATAACTAGATACATGTGTCACAATTTACTAGATACATGTATTACGAAATTTTAAAAGACTTCTTGAAAAACTAAGAGACAATTTCGGAAGACTAAACATTACTCCCTCCATTTCATATTAATTGAATTGTTGAGACATTTTATATTTTTCTAATTAACTTAATTGTTCAATTTTCAAGACTAATTTTAGAATGTTTTTCCAATTTTACCCTTCATTAGTTAGTATTGGAATTAGTTATTAATTAATGTTTAGTTATTTTAATCATAATTTTGATAATAATTGATAAGGGAAAAAATGGAAAGTTAAATCTAATTTATGTCTTAATCTTATTTTCTTAAAGGGTGTGAAACACCTCAATAATTCAATTAATATAAAATGGAGGGAGTAATGTGGATGCATTAATTCCAACAAAAAATATGACATATTTATTGCCACAATTTTCTTTTCTTTTTTCCCAAACAATAACCATATAAATTAACTTACATAAAGTTAGTTAATTTGGAATCACCACACAAAATTACGGAAGATTAAAGAGACTCATGTTGTACACTTTTGCGACAACATATACATATGATATAATAATAGGTTGAATTAGTTTTTAACGCGACAATTCTTCCTGATTTCTCCAGCATTTCCTTTAAGAAGTTCAATGGCTCCCATTTTCTGCATGGATCTCGCAAACTCGAAAAAGAAAGTCTTATCTTCTTGCAATTTCTTGATGACAATTACTGAGTCTTTGTCATTGAGAAGGGCAGCATCAGATTGGAACAACCCTTTGTTCTGATTAATAAGAATGTTGAAATAATTGCTATCAAATGAAGTTGAGCTCATAGGGTCCATTTCCACAATAGTAGCTGGATTGGCTGGATTTGGGCATACATCCTTCAAATCTTTAGCATAAGTAGCATTGAGAGATGGATCCATGTCACCTTTGCCAGTGAAATTGAAGAGTCTCCTTGAGAATGCTCCACAGTGAGCAACACCAATTGTGTGAGCACCTACATATAATACATCAAGTATATTACTATTACTCATTGATGTATACAACGACACTATAAATTGATTTATTATGACATTTTTCGCTTTGTAAGACACATATAATATATTACCTGATAATGCAACGAGATCATCCACATTTAGGCCTTTGTTTGCAAAGATTTGTTTAAGGGTTGCAAAATCAGAGAAAGGTGAAGGTAAGTTTCCGTTCACATCACTTGCAAGGGAAACAAACCCATCTTTTCTTCCAGTCTCCACTTCCCACATTAAAGTTTTAAACTGCATGCAAAGAGTAATTATTAGAGTCGCAATAATTATTTTTATAGATTAAGTGGATTTTCTTAATAAAAATAGCTATTGAATTCTACTGAACTCATAACTTCAAGAATAGACCACCCATTGAACACATGGACAAGTTATGTACATATATGGAGATATAATTACTTACAGGATAAGAAACAGCATCACGAGCAACTAAAGCTAAAATGTCAGCACAAGAAACAATGCCAGGACATTTAGCCTCAACTTCTCGCTTGATATCATCAATTACATCGAAACCACCCAAAGAGAGATTTGGTCTAGCCTCCTTCTCTGAATCATCTGAACCAACTTTGTCCAGCAAAATGGATGCGTCACACCCCTATTACAAAATTTGCATAATGTCAGGACATAAATTAACGTAACATGTCAGTGTACATAACTTAAATTCTATTACGAAATAATGTATGTGTGCATGGTATTGTAATTCTAATTGGTACATACCCTAACGAAACAATCATGGTAGTGGATTCGAAGCAACTTAGCACCCAAGGTAGCGTCTTTTGCAACTTTGCTCCAAGTGATATCTCTAATAAGTTGTTCAACATTTGGACAATGAGTGCTTTGATAGTAGTTCTTTCGTGGTGCATTTGAGTTCCTTGCACCCCAAACATTCTTAATTGCATCCCAAGCATTGCTTGCACCCCAAGCATTCCTTGCACCGTCTTCATTCTTTTCACCGTCTTCGTTCCTTGCACCCCAAGCATTTCTTGAATAGTCTTCATTCCTTGCACCCCAAGTCTTTCTTGAATAGTCTTCATTCTTTGCATCCCAAGCAACTCCACCAAGAACAAGACATAGAAAAACAAGACAAGTTAGTACAAATTGAGTTGTCATTTTCTTTTCTTAGCTAGGAATTAAGTGAAGGACTTAAGCTTAAGAATAATGAAGATGATGAAAAAGGAAAAATGCTTAAGGCACAATGGTTTTATCCTCAAGAAGAGTTTCTTTTTATAGGCAATGGAAGATATATATAAAAATAATTGTTCAATGAGTCGTGTGGAGCTTAATTATCTTCTCAAAAGTCTCTTAAAATATACCCTACTAGTATTTGGTAGTCACCGGCCATATGGTTAGCACGTTGAGCTTAGTGTACTCGATCGCTCCATATCAATTTATAACTAGTCATGCAAGACATTTGTATGATTATAAAAATTTATTATTAAAGATAAACTTAAAAGCTTAAGTAAATGAAATTGAGGACGCGCTAAATGATCACTTGGTGAAATTCTATGGTTCTAACTCATATTTTATGATATGCCGAATTATCAACTTTTTAAATCAAATTCTATGGTTCTAACTCATATTTTTATCTAAATTTGTCGATTTATTATTTATAGGATATAATTATGTTAACAATTTATATAATGATTGTCTAGTAAAATGATGTTTTTCAACATTGAATTGATAAAATCTTACCTAAAACTAACAATTGAAAAAAATATTCAAAGAAACATTTATAAAAGGGAAAATGGGTTGATATACCCGTCAACTTTGTAGAGCTGATATACCTTTCCTTATGAAAGTGGATCATATATATCCTTATTGTTACACAATGACTCACATATATACTTTTCCTCAAACAGAAGTGAAAAAGTTAATTTAATTTTTTAATTTTTAAAAAAATATCATGTAAGGATATATTTAATCTTTCTCACACGTAATTTTTTGACTTTTTTTATTCAATGACTAATCTAAATTTATTATTTGGATGGCCAAATTATTTATTTTAAGTATTTTTCTTGTAAAAAAATTGTATAGATGTCCCAAATAAAATTTGGAGATACAAAAACTAAATTACAATATAGACTCAAAAAAATAATTTTAGATTTTTTTTCTTACTCTTTCCCTCTTTTTTCATTCATACTTCTTTCTTTTAATTTCTCTTATCTTTACACTGGAGAATGAAAGAAAAAATAAATAAGAATAAGAAACTCAATAATAATAATCAAAGAATTCATATATAACTTTGCTAGAAGGATCATATATATATCCCCTACATGAATTTTTGAAAAAATAAAAAACCAAAAAAATATTTGAAAATTTATATTTTTCACTTCTATTAGTTAAAAGAGTGTGTGAGCCATTGGTGTTAACGATAGGGTTATATGTAAGTCACTCTTATAACAATAGGAGTAGGGCTGTAAAAAACGAACACAAATATAGGTAATCCACCCAGAATTGTAAGGGTTGAGCTCAAGATAATTTGATTTGGGTTCGATCTCAGTCCATTTAAGCCTTAACCTATTTTAAGAGAATCCTCAATTGAAGTCAATTTAATCTCTAATTTCAACCTGTTCTAAGACTCTTTATTTGCATCAATGTAATGTATGTTCCTATAAATTACTATCTATTTTATATCTTTTAGGATTTATCTATCCATTTCGTAACTTTTTAAAAAAAAATATTGAGATGAAATTCAACTTGTAGTTATAAAAGCTAAATAACAATATGTTAAAATTATTGAGATTAAATGGGTCAAATTGGATGGGTCATAACCCAACCCGAATCTTAGCCCTTTGAGCCCAGAGTAAACTTGGGTGGGTCAACACCCAACCCAATTTCTTTATCAACCCATTTTAATATCTCTAATTTCAACTGAACCTGCTCATTTGACACCCCTAAATAAGAGTATGTATGAAACACTTTGTAATGAGTGATATATCAACTTTAAATAATAAAGTTGGGGTATATCAAACCCCTTTTCCTTTATAAAAAATATTAAGTAATATAATTTACATCTAAAAAAAATACATATAAAAATTTATTTAAATTTTAGTTCTCCAACTAAAATTTCACTTTATGCCTTCTTTCCATGAAGATGATGTATTTCGAAACAGAATATTAATTGAAGAACGTGATAACCATTATTTTCCCAAAATAAAGGCTAACCATAATTAATTTAAAAGGTGAACTAAATGACTTAAAAAAAAAATCCTCCTTTGAACCATATACGACTATGAAATAAATATTACTAATAATTTATTTATAATGTTTGACTAATCAGATAAAACCTTCACTAATAAAGAGCTCGTATACAAGATAAACTTATTAATTAGAGAATGAAATGGTTATTGTTTTGTATTTATAAGTACTTTCTACAACTAGCAAAGCATATTGCCAAAATATTCCCTGAATTTCAAAGTCAAAGAAAAAGTAATCCAATTGATCTAGTAGTTTTGAATTGCATTAAAATTTATATTATCTTAAAAATTAGTATATGTTTTGGAGGGAATAATGTAGGAAAATAATTAATTTAGGAGTATTATTTAAGGGAGTTCCACGAGTATAGTGAGAGGTAGGTAAGTCTAATTAGGTATGTCAAAAGAATATGAAAAATCAATTGAACCGACTGAATATAATCGCATCAAACTGATTTATATCATTTTTTCAATAAAATCTTGGACTTTTATTTAGGTGTATAATTGTCCTGAACAATTGGGATAATTAATCTTTTTAATTTATAATAAAAACTGAAAAAATTCCTAATCGAACAGAACCAATAACATTACGTGTATGTAAATATATTTTATATATTAACACTATGTTGATTTAATAAATAAATATATATTTTATAACATTTTTAAAATATAAATATAACATAGGTCCTAGATAGTAGATACTCTATCAAACAATACGGCAAAATCTATGCAAACACTCTTATTAAATATTTAAGATCAAACAATATTTTACATTCTTAACATCTTGGTGAAGAATTAAAATGCTTCTTTAAGAACATACTTGCGAAAAAAATTGAACTGCAACATGGTTGGCATGTATTGCGTATTCAAACTCTACATATATAATCGACATGCAATAAATTACAAACGCGATTAAATGTCATTCCGAATTTTTTTTAAAAAAAACACCGAAAGTTGTTAGCTCAAAAGTTTAATACTCTATAATGTGCAGGACCGGATTTATGGAAAAAGTTATGGGTGGCAAAGCCCAAAGGCTGCTGGACAAGACCCACATGATCGTATCTCTGATATTCTGCTTACGGGGAGAGGGATGTGGGAAAGTGGAATCCTTTTATCTGTGCTCACTTCCGTTTTAACAGGCTTTCAAATAAACCTACAAATAAAGAGCTCTACGTTTCGTCTCTTCTTCTTTTTTTGAAAAAAAAAATACGATTTAAGTCCACTAAAAGTTAGACTACTAACAGTTTGTCTTTTTTAAAAACACAATTTAAGTTTACTAAATATACACTACTAGCATTTTCCTTTTAAAAAAAAAAGAAACACAAATCAAGTTAATTAAAAATAGACCACTAATAAAATATTAACTTTACCCAAATTTTAATATTTCAAATCAACTTTGAAATTAAGAAAAAAAAAACTTAGGGCTTTGAGTTCTAATATTGTTTGGTGGCCATTGCAAAACAAAGAAAAAGTAGCGAGTTTTCTATATTTTTTAGTGTTTTTCCTTTCTTTTTTCCTCTTATATATTTTGTATTATTTATTTTTGTTTTTCTTATTCTATGTGGTCACCTGAAATTAAAATTTTCATGGTTGATTATGTTAATTTATATTTTTAAAATATTGTTTGTTGTCTTCATAATGGTTATGGGTTAGTTGGTTATTCATTTTTTGTCCAATTATTATCGCATATAAAATTTGTTTTATTGGCAACCCATGTATTATATATGTTAGGAGGCAGTATTGCATTGTTGTTCGAAGGTTTAGGCTTGTTTGGTTGTGTTATAGTACTAGTCATCAGTTGCGGAGCTAGAATTTTTAATAAGAAAGTTTAAAATTCAAAGAAATAGACACACGAAGTAGCCGAAGGGAGTTCGACACCTACTATATATACCTAAAAAAATTATTTTAACCATGTATAAATAATATAATTTTCCGTCGAGGGGGTTCCGAACCCCTAGCTATAAGATGGCTCCGCCACTGCTAGTCGCATGCATATAATTCTTGCTTGTGATATTTATCATTATTTGTTATTTATTATTTTTTATTATCATATTATTTTGCTGTTGTTCCTTTCACGTAGATTTCGCAGTGCTTTCCTTATTAGTTGTTATGATTGCTTCATAGTTTTCTTCTTCTTTTACTTAATTAGATTTGTTGCACTTGACCCAAGGATATTTTGGAAACAACATTTTTACCTCCACGGGATAGTGGTAAGGACTACGTACACTCTATCATCTTCAAACCTCACTTGTAAAATTTTACTATTAGATATGTTATTGTTATTATATTAATTTTTATAATATATAGGTCATTTTAACAAATTATATCAAATAATATGTTTTTTAGTATAATTGTTTTGGTCGTCTAATTTATCACTGCTATATTTATTTTTATTGATATTGGCTTTTGCATAACATCCTTTTATTTCGACCTCACCATTTTAAAAATAAAATAGTTAACCTTAATTATACTTCTTCGTAGGTTTCAAATATAAACTTAACTTATATTGATGAATAACACATCACATCCATAAGGGGTTAACTTTGAGGGGGGGAAACTAAAAGAGAGAAGGCATTAGTATAACTATATATATAAGGTTGTGAATGACATATATTTCAAATTAATTATAAGGGTGTATAGTAAATACATACTATTATATATTTGCCTTACTACGTAATTTTAAAATTAATTATGTACTGAACAAACTAGATGGATGAAGTACCGGAGAGGAGCGACTTTCATGGTTAACTTCTCAAAAAGCCCATGTATTAAACAAAAGTGAGTGATTTGGGGATAAAATTAAGGAATAATATGTTGTTAATTTGGATTTTAAAAAAATAGGCAAATCCTCATTGGTTTCGATCTTTTTATTTATTTTCTTTTTAAAAATAAAGAAACAGAAAATACTGGCTAAATATTTTAGACTAGAATTTCTTTTTAAAAGAAAAAATATCTCTTTCATTTTTAAAGCGAAACAGAATTGGTAATCCAAGATATGATTTATTTATTTATTTATTTTGTAATTTTTTGATTTCTCAAATAAAATTTATTAAAGACTAAATAAAAGTCAAAATATCAACATTATGAGTAAAAATAACATTTGACATCAGTGTAAAAGTAAAAATTAAAACATTTGAACATTTTTTGAAGTAAAAATGTCAGAACTTTGAGAAAATGTTCATTTATTTTATACGTTAAAATTTTGATTCATCTATGTTATTTCTATTTGAGAAAATTTCATGACATTATTTGTTAACTGAAATGACATATAGATGAGCCAAACTTGTAACGGATGTCATAGATGAGTCTTTTTCGAAAAATTTAATGGCATATTTGAGTCTTTTTTCCTTAAAAAATAATTTAATTAATGACGCAGCTGAATCATAATTGAGCACGTGTAAAAAATGATTTTGCAAAATAGGAACTATTTTCCGTTAACAGATAATAGCATAGATAAACTTTTTCTCAAACGGAAATGATATAAATGAGCCAAATTTTTAACATGACCCTTTTCTCAAAGTTAGATGATAAAAAAACACCGAACTAGCTAGCACAATAAATTTAGTCCTCTATGATGTGTAGGGCGGATTTATGGCAGAAGTTACGGATTCTCTCTAGAATTCTTTAATATTTTTCGAAATTTTATAAAAATCTGTTAAAGATATACAAATCTGATGATTGGCTCAGTGGCAAGAACTCTTTGTGGGCTGCTCATCACGGCTAAAAATAGAACACTACCAGTTCTGCATTTTCTCTTTTTTCTTTTTTAAAAACACACAATTTAAGTTGACTAAAAATAGACTACTAATATCCTGCATTTTTTATAAGAAAAAAAAAATCACAATTTAAATTCATTTTTTGTCCAATTATTATTGCATATAAAATTTATTTTATTGGGAAATCCACGTGTTATGTTAGAAGGCAGTAGAGTGTTGTCTAGTTATTCAAAGGTTTACGCTTGTTCGGATATGTCATAGTACTAGTCGTATGCATAAAGTTCTTGCTCTTGATATCTACCATCATATCTTCTTTATTGTTATTTTACTATCACATTATTTTGCTATTACTATTGTTCCTTTCATCTAGGCTTTGCAATGTTTTCCTTATTAGTTGCTATGATTGTTTAATTGTTTTTTCTTCTTTTACTTGGATTTGTTGCACTTGAGTCGAGGGGAATTCAGAAACAACCTCTTTCATTACCTTAATGGGGTAGTGTAAGGTTTGCGTACACTCTACCCTCTCCAAACTCTACTTATGAGATTTTACTGGATATGTTATTGTTATATTAGTTTTTATGACATGTAGCTCGTTTGACAAATCAGATAAAATAATATGATTTTTGGTATAGTTAAATCAAACCACCTTCTCCGTCGAAAGAATCCACTTTCAATTTGCTCAATTTTCGAAATCCTTTGTGGACAATCTTCCATTCACTAAGTAGTTAATGGGTCACAATCCAAATAGGCAAATTAAATTTCCAAATTTTCCTCACTATTGGACAAATTGATGATTTTAACATGGTCATTATAAGTGTGCAATTTTAGGTGTTTCTAATCTAGCAAATCTTTAATTTGATGTTGGATTTTATATGTGCAATTATATTCTATTCAGGATATATTTGATCAAAAAACTTTAAACAAGTAAGGATTTACTAGTCTGGCAACTTTGAGATTTTAGATTTCGACAATCGGAATTGGGAAATCGGAGCTTGTACTTTGGTATATGATAAATTGATAAATAGTCTAACCATCAGATATGAAGGAAAATAAAGAGGTTAATTGAGGTCAGAAGATTTTAGTCAATAAAATTAGAGGGTGTTTGGATTGGCTTAAAAGTTGATCAAATCTATTTTTAAATTAGTTTTTGACTTCTGCGGTGTTTGGCAAATATAAAAATAACTTAAAATAAGTTAGAAAGTGTTTGACAAGGTCAAAAATGACTTAAAATAAGTCAAAAACCAAAAATAGGTCTTCCCCTACTTTTTATTTTCCGACTTAAAAGTCATTTCAATTTGACTTTTTTATTTTTGACTTAAAAGCTACTTTTTTAAGTCAATCCAAATGGACTATTAGTATAATTTATAAAAATCACATAGTGTTGAGAGTTAATTACATTATTTTTCTACTTTTTGTCAAATTACAAGAATTTCTTAAAATTTATGAAATCCGGATACATCACTGGACTTCCAGATATATCAGCAGACATCCAGATTGATGTATCGGAGAGGAGATAGGGCATCCGGATACATAAGAGAGAAATGTATCATAGAGGGGAGGGATTTATCAATAGGGAGGATTGTATCCGAGAAGGAGAAAGGGATGTATCAACGAGAGGAGAATGATGTATCCGAAAGGGGATTTTTGAATTTTTTAAAATGGTAAGAAATTTTAGAGATTATAATAAAATTAATAAGATGTGTATTTAGATAACTTTTCCATAAAATTAATTTGATCCATTAAATATTTAACTATACACATATAAAAAATTTATAGGCCCACTAAACAAACCAGAGGGATGCTTACGGGAGGGGATCCAGTCATCCAGTAGGCATTAGCATAAGTTTTCATAGGTTTCAAAAGTAGATTTTTGCAATTGAATTTTTTTTAGTAAGATTTTAATTAGACATGTATTTGTTAATGACATTTAGCGGAAAGTGTAATAAATATATTGTATTGTAAATGTTAGTACATTTTTTTTAATAAGCTTGTAATCAAGCAAATACTAAGTAGCTTAAGCAGACAACTTGCAAGCAACTTATAATAGCTTTATAAAATTTGCAGTCAAGTTGGACTTTGAAATTTGTAGATGATCATTAAACAATACTTCAAAGAGTTGAACATATTACTAATTTATTGCCACAATTTTCTGGTTCAAACAATAACAATACAAATTAGTAACCTAATTTGTTACACCACATGAACAATTACTAACACATAATAAATAAAAGAGATATAAGTTGTACACTTTTTGTGACAACATACATATGATATAATCATAGTTTTTTTTTTCTAGAATTAATTTTTGACGCGGCAATTCTTCCTAATTTCTCCAGCATCTCGTGTAAGAAATTGAATGGCTCCCATTTTCTGCATGGATCTTGCAAACTCAACAAAGAAAGTCTTGTCTTTTTGTAATTTCTTGATGACAATTACTGATTTTGTGTCATTGAGAAGGGCAGCATCAGATTGGAACAACCCTTTGTTCTGCTTAATAAGGATATTGAAATAATTGCTATCAAATGAAGTTGAACTCAAAGGGTCCATTTCCACAGTAGTATTTGGATTGGCTGGATTTGGGCACAATTTCTTCAATGATTCAGCATAAGTAGCATTAAGAGTTGGATCCATGTCACCTTTGCCAGTGAAATTGAAGAGTCTTCTTGAGAATGCTCCACAATGAGAAACACCAATTGTGTGAGCACCTACATACATGAAGTATATTATTATTACTCATGGATTTAACGTGTATACACTGACAATATAAATTGATTTATTATGTTGTTCGGTTTGTAAGACACATAGTAATATATTACCTGATAATGCAACGAGATCATCGACATTTAGGCCTTTGTTAGCAAAGATTTGTTTAAGGGTTGCAAAATCTGAGAATGGTGAAGGTAAGTTTCCATTCACATCACTTGCAAGGGAAACATTCCCATCTTTTCTTCCGGTCTCCACTTCCCACATTGAAGTTTTAAACTGCATGCATGCAAAATGACTTAATTATAAAAGAGATTTTTTAATTCTTTATATTATCAACGTAAGAATAAATGAATTTCTTGAATCTCCTTTTAAATATGGGGATTTATTATATATTACTTACGGGAAAAGAAACAGCATCACGAGCAGATAAAGCTAAAATATCAGCACAAGAAACAATATTGCCAGGACATTTAGCCTCAACTTGTCGCTTGATATCATCAATCACATCAAAACCACCCAATGAGAGATTTGGCCTAGCCTCCTTCTCTGAATCAACTGTTCCCACTTTGTCAAGCAATATGGATGCGTCACACCCCTACATACAAATTTGTATAATGTCAGTGTACATAACTTAAATCCTATTATGGAAATACTTAACATATATATGCATGGTAGTAATTCCAATTGGTACGTACCCTAACGAAACAATCATGGTAGTGGAGTCGAAGTAATTTAGCACCCAAGGTAGCGTCATTTTTAGCTTTTCTCCAAGTAATATCTCTAATAAGTTGTTCAGCGTTTGGACAATGAGTACTGTTATAGAAGTTCTTGCGTGGTACCTTAGCTGCACCCCCAGCAACTCCACCAAGAACAAGACACAGAAAAACAAGACAAGTTAGTACTAATTGAGTTCTCATTTTCTCTTCTTAGCCAGGAATTACTTAAGCCTAAGAATGATTAAGATGATGAAAAAGCAAATTGATGAAGGCACAATGGCTTAATCCTCAATAAGAGTTTCCTTTTATAGGCAAAGATACAAGGTGTGATACCTAGTGGGAAGATATATAAAATAATTGTTCACTTAAAATTGGCCTTAGTTTGTGGGTCGTATCGATCGAGTTTATCTTCTCAAAAGTCTCCTAAAATATACACTAGTGCTTTTTAATATTATCATCAAAGGGTACTATGTGTTATATATATGCATGATAAACAAGTCTACAAGGAGCTTAGGTCTCATTTATTTTCATTAAGATAAAGACGTTTGAATTTGAAAGGACATCTGAATATTAAGATATAGAGGTCTGAATTTCAATATTAAGATGTTGCATGAAGATCTGAATATTAAATAATTTAGGCTGTTTTTTTTTTTTTCAAAATTTGAATGTGTAAATTTGTCATTGTTTAAAAAATAATAAATCTAAAATTCAAATAAAATACTAAATTGATCTAATATTGTATCAATAAAATATTTTAAAATTTCTATATGACAATTGATGGTGGTGATGGTTAACTGTGGTGATTGTGTGTGTCAATTTGAGATGACATAGCCCGATGATGTTGGTTTTGTGTAGTATCTTATGGTATAATGGTTGACCGTAGTCATTAATTGTGGTTGTTGGTGGTGATAACTAATAATTAATAGTAAAATGATATTGATAGCTAATGGTGGTGGTGAATGTTGATGGCGGTTAGCGATATATAATATTGACTAATAATGATAATTTATCGATAGTGATTAGTGGATGTATAGTGGTGATGATTGCGTGCAAGTGATGACGATTGGTTTTGGTGATTTGGCGATAGTTGGTGGTCGTAATTGGGATGATGATGGTGGTGGTGGTAATCATCGCTAAAATGATGGTTTGTGAGCTGTGGATGAAAATAGATAGACTAACACTGAACTTCCATAATCTGTAGAAATTCATAAATAGACATTATAATGATATAAAAACTTTATTAAAAATCTTAATCATTCGACCTGTACTAAGATCAGAATAACTAAAATTAAGACAAAAATGAGTTCTTAATGTAATGATTGTCTTAATGTACTTGATACATCATATGATCAGCAAGTTGAGCTAATTAGTTGTACACTTGTCCTTACTCGCTATCCCGCTCCATTTCAAATTATTATTGTCAACTTATTTAATGTATAACTGTGCACGAGATTTATGAAAAATAGTACTCTCTCTGTGACTTACTTTCCTTTTTAGTCAGTTTCAAAAAGAATGACACATTTTTATATTAAGTAACAATTTAATTATAAAATATATATTTTACCCTTAATGAAATGATTTACAGTCACACAAATTTTTATTTTTCATTTTGGACCACAAGTTTTAAAAGTCTTCCTTTCTTTCTTAAACTTCATGCCGAGTCAAACTACCTCACATAAAATGGGACGGAGGGAGTACTTCTTACTGTGTTAAATGCCATATTATTTACACGACCATAAAAACTTGTTATTAGATGTATATCGAATTCGAGGGCTAAATCCTTTGAGTTAAAAAGATTTAAATCGATCAGTACGTAATAGAAAATAAAAACACGTCTCTTTTGTCAATTCCTTGTATTTCACTCTTATAGTAGTGTAAGCTAATAGAGTAATTGCATGATCTTTCCACGAACAGACAAGGATTTCCCAAAAATAATGGCTAACCATAATTAACTTGAAAAGTCAACTAAAAGAGTTTTTATTTCCTTGATAATATTACTAATAGTTTATTTATTTTGTTTGACTAATTGTCTAAATCTGACAAAATTAAACATTCACTGAAGAACTAGTGGAAGAAGATAAATTTATATTTATTAGAGAATGAAATGACAATCGTTTTGTATTATTATATATCTACCACTAGCAAAGCATAGTGCCAAAATCTTTTTGCTGAATATTAAGTCAAAGAACAATTAAGTAATCAAGATTGATCTAGTGGTTTTTTAAATAGCATTAAAAATTACAGTATCTTAAAATAATTAATTTAGGAGTATTTAAGAGAGTTCACGGGTCTTTGAAATAGTCAGCGGTAGTTTTTTTTTAGAAACATAATTGATAAACAATATATAGATATAAATCTATTTGTTTTCTTAATGGAACCGTTAATAGAGTATTTTTCAAATTTGAATGATTTGGATCTCCTTTGAGATTTAATTTATTTGATCTCCATAAAAGAAGTATGTGGATTTCTTAAAGTATTTGATTGTCAAGCTACATCTGATCTTTATGAATATCCTCAGAGTTTATGGAATATTTGAGATCTTGATCTTTATAAAATACACAAGAGTTTATGGAATATTTTAAAATGCGATGTGTTGATCTCTTTATAAATACCCTTTAGTTGGGATATTCAAGATAAGAATTTTGTAAATCTTTTTGAAGTATTTGATTATCAAGAAGAGTTCGACCACCGATATAATATTTATTAATTTCAATATACCATTCTTTATGCTTCACGGGAAAGTTAGTTTTTCATTTCTAATCACTTAAAAACAAAACAAAAAAATCAAATTAAGAAGATAAATTAATTAAATTAAGAAGATAAATTAATGCTAAATTACGCGTATGTAATATTCATTAGTATATGTGTTAATAAAATCCAACTGTAGCTTGGTTGGAATGTATTGCGTATTCAAACGTTACATAATCTAAAATTCAACATATTTTGACTTTCAACTCTCATATACTATATAGTATTATATATATTTTTATATCCCTCCACCACCACTTCCAACAAACCCAAAACAGAATATTACTATCTTTAGTTTTCTACATGCACTAAACTATAACGTGATTAAAAAATACACCGACGCAGCTAACTCAACAGTCTAGTCCTCGATAATGTGATGACCATACTTACAAAGTACGTATATAGATATGTCCTATGTATTTTAAAGATAAAATATTTGACTTTAAAAAAAAATCAAAATGTCTCTGATTAGTAAGAGTTGTATATCTTAAATAATTTATCTTTTGATTAGTAGATCAAAATTTACAAGCTAATCTTCGCACATCTAAGAACAAGCAAATTAACTAACAAAAAAGTTTTGTCTTGTCGTATTTGAGTCTACTAATGGATGGCAGTAACTTTTGTCCACTTGATAAGAGCCCTTTGCACCATTAGGCAAATACTGAAAAGATTGAAAATTTGGTTATTCTGATCATTGTTTGCCAATTTTGTCGAGTGATACAACCATATTTATGAGTTTTTGTTCTATTTATAATGCTCCACATAGCATACAAAAGGTTAAGATAATATGAAGGTTAAAGGGTGTGAGAGTTAAATCTATACTGGTGAGAGATAGTGAAAGATTAACTATATGTCATGGAAAAGAGTAGTTGGAGTAACTTCTTAGGAATTCTGGATATCCGCCATAATTTTATTATTTCATAGCATAATTTATTTTTGAAAAAATTACATAATTAGCCATACATTCATGTATACTATATCGACCAAACCAAACTAAAATTTCAAACAATTATATATTGTCTCGCTATTTATTAATTATGAACCAAATTTGGAGTCAGATACACTTAGATAGATCATTCCTTAAAAATAGCCCAAAATAAATCACTATCCACATAATTATCGTCCTAATTTACTCTTTCACTCCAAATTAGCCCCCTCTCTCTCCAAATCCTTCCTCTCTTATGTTCAACTCCGAAGATACTTTCTGATCAATTTAGACTTAATCATAATGATATCACTTTTCACTAGTGTTTTCTTAATACCTACCGGAGATAGAGTATCGTTGAGGTTTGGTAGCTCACAAAAATTTTGATTGTGAAGAGAAGAATAGTGAGAAACATAGGATTTTCCGCTGGTTTGGTGGAGTTTCATCGGAGATGGTTGTTTCATGATGGTGAGGAGATGAGCAGCCAAGTGAGGGGTCAAAGTAGGGTGGTTGGTGATTAGGGTAAGGGGTAAGAGGTGATTTGGGGTAAGAAGAAAAAAATTGTTTTGGTTGGGGGGGGGGAGGGGGGGAGGGATGTTTGGTGTGGTGGGGGTAGAAATTTAAAAAAAAATTATGTGAAGTGATGGTGGAGGGGGTTTAGCTTGGGGTGGAGGGGGGTTGAGTGTGAGGTTTCGGTGGTTGTAAGGGTCTGAACTTTGGAGGAGATAAATAATACCATTTGTTTTTTATTATTATTAGAGAAGTTATTTTTTTATTTTTAAGGAGCTTATTGTCATATTTTGTTGGAGTTTATGTAGTTTTGATGATTGACAAAGAAAGATTAAACACGTCAGTTGACATACTTTAAAGGTACATTGTCATGAACAATTGAATTTGAAAAAACTTTTAAAATGAAGAAAGATAAGAGTGTAGAAATCAAGAAACCGATAATGCTAATTTCATGATAAAACTCAAGGAAACAAAGAAGTGATGAATTGCAAAGAACAAAAGAATGAGTTTAATTTGAAGGAGTCTAAAGAGGTAAAGAGTTTGAATTAAAGAGGGATCAGAGTCTCACTTGAAGTAGAACTCTTCACGTGGGTGCTCAATTGAAGAGTTGGAGTTTGACTACAACACAAAAAAATCAATGAATTTGATTTGAAGAAGGAGTCTAAAGAAGCAAGGAGTTTGAAATGAAGAAGGAGTTTCACTTGAAGAAGAACTGTAAGTGAAGAGAGTTCAAGTCAATTAGGAGTTTGAAGTGAAGAATAATTGTATGAAGAAATTGTGCTTAAATGAAGATGAAATCATCAAGAATACTTGTGCACTTATAGAGCAAAAAAGGCAACTGGGAAAATTGACTTCGCAAGTGCTATCAATGGATAAAAGGAACATATCAAAAAATCAAGTCCTTTTGCAGAGTTTATGTGTTAGGACTTTTTCTTTGTAATTGCATCTTGGTATAATATTAGTTCAGTGAGTTATAAACAGAATTAGGAGTGCTGAGATCTTAGGCATATTTATATGCCTAAGTAGTCGAAATTGGCCCACGAAGTTATGATGTTTGATGACGATCTTGAGTTATTAGCTTGATTTTTAGTTTAACTTGTAATTATTGTATATTTACACACGTGATTAGTTGTTTCAGAACATCTTAACGGAATATGGATTGGGAAGATGGAAGAAGGAGTAAGGCGATGCAAGAAAATGGCTAAGGCAAAAACCACCAGTGGTTGGCGCACTGGTTGGCGCGGCGCGCCACTGGTGGTACGTCAGAGAGCCTTTTGAGGCGTACTGAGGGGAGCGACGCGCCAGAAGGGAAATTTCAGAGGCGTTGTCCAGGCGCTCTGCTTGGTGCGGCGCGCCAGGAGCTAAATGACTGAAGGAACTTTGAGGCGCGATAAGGGGCACGACATGCCATTTATTTTCCGATTTTTCCAGATTTTAAAGAGTAATTAGGAGTCCTTATTTGTGTAGGATTGGTTTCCAACTTCCCCTACTATTATAAATAGATTCTTAGGCCTCCATAGTGGCGGGTCGACTTTTGATTTAGTGTGCAAGGGCAAGAATTCAAGTTTGTAATAGGTTTTAATCTTTTAACTCTTCTATTTTTCGAAAATTGCATGAACTATTGTATTTTCTTGTTTTCTAATAGCATGAGTAGCTAAAAGCCCTAGTTCTGGGGCTGTAGCTATGAATTATGTGTTCAATGTTTAAGGCTTTATGAATTGATTTTCGGTTGTCAATACAAATTACTTATATATTCTTGTTTTACTATTTTATGCTTGCGCACCATAGAATAAATCTAGTGTCTAATCTTAAAAATGAACGAGGAGAGGTTAGATAGACCAGAGAATATAGAGAGCTCGGTCCACCCATTAAATTGAGGTGATTAGTGTTCAGGAGTGACGCACAAACGAACACCTTGATTGGTTACGAAATAGGATGAAATATACATGCTCGTCAGTTAGTTTATTTATCCCCGCTCAATGATGTAGTTAGATGGCTAACTGGGGTAGGCGGCGAGAGGCGAACCACCCGGACCATACTATTAACCCTATAAACCAGTAATTTGACAACTGAAGTAAATTCTAAGCCAATGATATGATGCATGATATTCAATGTATTCTACAGTCCTGGAATTGTTTTTAAACTTGCTTGAAACATATTAACCAAGTCGTTCATTATAGGTTACTTTTTATTTAGTGCATAATTATTAGTAGTTACTTAACCAAATCATCAACACTTGAAAAAGTTATTTGGTTACTTTTAGTTGTAGAGTTACGTGAATATAAGTTGATTATAAGTCCCTTGGAAACTATAACTCGTTTTTTAAATAATTAATACTACTTGTGCGACCACGTTCACTTGCGTGTGCAATTGGGAGCAACAAGTTTTTGGCGCCGTTGCCGGGGATTTAGAAATTGCTTTATATTCAATCTTCTTAAGTCTACAATTAGATTGTTTGGATACTAATCACTTGATCTGAGCTTGTTTATTGCATGCACTTGACTTTCAAGTCTAGTTAGGAAAGGAGAACTTGTCGAACCATACAACGAACCTGAACGAGTTCTACGACAGCGCAGAAAGATGAATCAAGAATGAGGAGAATTGGGGTTAGGTCTTCCGAAAAATATTAATGATGATAATCAAGACAACTTGAATAATCTGAAAAACGTGAATAGCCAAAGGAACCCGAATAACCAAGGAGCACCTCATGTCGTACCCGCAAGACCAGTCCATGATATGACAGTCTCACTCACAGCCAACTTGGCATCTAGTATTAGGAAACCTCCACCGGGGGTAGATTTGAACTAAAGCAGAACATGATACATATCCTCCATACTAATGGGCAATTCACTGGTCTCCCCCATGAGGATCCTCAAATCCATTTTAGGACCTTCATAGAAATCACCAATGCATACATCCCAATTGGAGTCTCATCAGACTATGTCAGGTTGACTTTGTTCCCATACTCATTGTTAGGAGCCGCAAGACATTGGTTAGATTTTGAGCCACCAAACTCCATCACTTCTTGGGATGATCTAGCAAAGAAGTTCTTGAGTCGATTTTTCCCATCCAAGAAAACCGCGAAGCTGAGGGGAGAGATAGTAAACTTTGTTCAAAAGCAAGGGGAGGACATGTACCAAGCATGGGCGCGTTTCAAACAAATGTTGAATGCTTGCCCACATCACATGTAAACCAATGAGGTACTTTGTCAGACTTTCTTTGAAGGTTTAGACTATAATGCTCGTTCTCTTCTTAATAGTGCAGCAGGTGGACAGGCCCTAGCCATAACGAGTGAAGAGTTCTTCGCCTTACTCGATAAACTTTCTGAATGGAACCAAGGGTATGAGGGTGAAATGTCTAGAACTCCAACCCAAAAAGCTGCAGGGATCTTAGATTTAAACCAAGCTACTGCCATAAATGCCAAATTAGATGCAATGCAACATAACACTGCATTGCAATTTAAACAAATAGATCTAAATTAGGCTCCGGTAAACTTTGTACAACAGGTAGCAAATTGGTCTGAGGTATGTGGTAGTGGAACTCATGAAACCGAGCAATGTGAGGCAAACCCGAATTCTGTAAACTATGTGGGTAATGCGCAAAGGGGTGGAGTGCAACAAAATTATAGTAACACTTACAACCCTAGTTGGAAGAACCATCCTAATTTCTCATGGGTTGGGAACCAAAACCAAAATCAGGCGCAAGGGGTTAACCAATGTCGTTCTCAAGGGGCCGAGAAATAATACTACAATCCTAACCAAGGCCCAAATTCTAGTGCACCAAAAAGGGGGATGACCAATGAAGAGCTACTCCAAAAGCTCATGACTGAAATAGGGACCAAATTAAATGCTAGAATACACAAGCAGGATGAGAACATTAGAAACATCCAGATGTCCCAAATGAGTTTAGAGAAACAAGTTGCGCAAGTGGTCAATTCTTTGAACTTGCGTCCCCAAGGTGGACTGCCCGGTGATACTGAGCCCAATCCAAAGCAATTGCATGCGGTAAGTACTAGAAGTGGGCTGCAATTAGAGGAACTAGCTCCAAAGAAGAGAGACACTGAGGTAAGTAACAAAGAAAAGAATATAGAAGAGGTAGTTAAAAGCTCCAATGTTGAGGTAACCATTCCTCAAAAGAAATTACCACCTCCATTTCCACAAAGGCTCAAAAAGCAGAATGAAGATGAATGCTTCGGTAAGTTTCTCTCTCTCCTTAAACAAGTTCACATTAATCTACCTTTGGTTGACATTTTGCAGGGTATCCCGAAGTATGTTAAATACGTGAAGGACATTATGGCTAGCAAGAGGAGGTTCACGGAATATGAAACTGTGGCACTTACTGAGGAGTGCAGCTCAAGGATTCAAAACAGACTGCCCAAAAAGTTAAAAGATCCGGGTAGTTTCACTGTGCAGATTACAATTGGGCAAAGTGTTCATGCCCGGGGGTTGTGTGATTTGGGGGCAAGTATAAATTTGATGCCCTTATCTGTGTATCTAAAGCTTAGGTTGGGTAGTCCAAAATGAACCATTGTTATTCTTCAACTTGCTGATAGATCCATTGCTAGGCCAGAGGGGGTGGTAGAAGATGTGTTAGTGCAAGTAGGTTCATTGATTTTTCTGGTATATTTTGTGGTCTTAGACTTTGAACCCGATCCTAAAGTTCCATTTATTTTGGTACGTCCTTTCTTGGCCACGAGTAGGGCATTAATTGATGTAGCAGCTGGTCAATTAATCATGAGGGCACATGATAAGGTAGAGGTATTTGATGTTTACCGCGCGCTAAAATTGCCTTCTATTTATGAAGAGTTGTCTGCTATTACTGTGATTGATCGCATAGTAAAGTCACAGTTAGTTTTGCCCGAAGACCCCTTAGAAAGAGTGTTAGTGGGTCAACAGTTAGAGGTAGATGCTGAAGCTCAAGAGACTGAATCATGATTAAATCTAGCAGTAGTAGAAACTCGTGGGACTCAAGTAGAGTCCTTAGGTCGCGAGTTAGGGCCCCCTCCAAAACCATCAATTGAAGAGGCTCCTAAGTTGGAGCTAAAAACCTTACCGGCTCACCTAAGGTATGCTTATTTGAGAACTAATGAAACTTTGCCTGTTATATTTTCTGCAGAATTGTCTGATTTACAGGTTGAGGCGGCATTGAGAATCTTGAAGCGGAGGAAGAAAGCAATTGGATGGCAGATGGCTGATATTCATGGGATTAGTCTGGCGCTATGCATGCACAGAATTTACATGGAAGATGATCACAAACCAAGTGCACAACATCAACGTCGTCTAAATTCTTTGATGAAAGAAGTGGTAAGAAAGGAAGTGATAAAGTGGTTAGATGTTGGGGTTGTTTACCCAATCTCTGATAGTAAGTGGGTAAGTCTGGTGCAATGTGTTCCCAAGAAGGGAGGTATGACTGTGGTAAGGAACGAAAAGAATGAGCTAATTTCTACAAGAATAGTGACTAGGTGGCGAATCTGTATGGATTACCAGAAACTTAATGATACTACTCGGAAAGATCACTACCCCGTTCCCTTTATTGATCAAATACTTGATAGGTTAGCAGGGCAAGAGTACTATTGTTTCCTAGATGGCTATTCAGGTTACAACCAGATCTTAATTACACCTGAAGATCAGGAAAAGACCATATTCACTTGTCCGTATGGTACATATGCTTTCAAACGCATGACATTCGGACTGTGCAATGCACCGACAACTTTTCAAAGGGTATGATGGCCATTTTTCATGATATGGTAGAAGACTTAAGTGTTCATGGACGATTTCTCCATCTTTGGGAAGTCTTTTGAGGTATGTCTCTGGAATCTTGATAAAGTACTTGCTAGATATGAGGACACTAACTTAGTTCTAAACTGAGAAAAGTGTCATATTTTGGTAAGAGAGGGGATAGTGTTGGGACACAAGGTGTCTAAATTTGGTTTGGAGGATGATAAGGCTAGGTAGAAGTTATTGAGAAATTGCCCCCTTCCATTTCTGTAAAAGGTGTGCATAGTTTTCTTGGTCATGCAGGTTTTTACAGGCAATTCATTAAGGATTTTTCCAAGATAGCAAGACCCGTGTGCAGCCTTCTAGAGAAAGAGGTGAAGTTTGACTTTAATGAGATGTGCTTGAAAGCTTTTGAGATGCTGAAGAGGAACTTAATTGAGGCTCCCATCTTAATTACCCCTAATTGGGAATTACCATTCGAACTCATGTGTGATGCAAGCGATGTAGCAGTGGGTGCAGTGTTGGGACAAAGAAAGAATAAAGTGTTCCACTCAATCTATTATGCACGTAAGACCCTTGACTCTACTCAAGCGAATTACACAGTGACTGAAAAGGAGATGTTAGCCCTAGTGTTCGCCTTTGACAAGTTCAGATCGTATTTGGTAGGTACTAAAGTGATTGTTTTTACTGACCATGCAACTATTAGGTACCTATTCAACAAGAAGGATGCTAAACCAAGGCTGATTCGGTGGATATTGCTTCTCCAAGAATTCGACCTCGAAATTAAGGATAGGAAGGGTACGGAGATTCAAATAGCAGATCACCTATCTAGGTTGGAGGATTTTTCACATGTGAATGAAGGTGAGAAAATCCAGGAAGAGTTTCCGGATGAACAATTAATGGCATTGGAATCTCTCAAGTGCCATGGTATGCAGACATAGTGAATTTGATAGTAAGTGGTGATTATCCTCCGGGTGCTACCACCCAACAAAAGAAAAAGCTTAACCATGATGCCAAGTTCTACATTTGGGATGAACCATTCTTGTTCAAGCAAGGGGTAGATCGGGTAGTGAGAAGGTGCATCCCGGAGTATGAGGTTCACAAAGTGCTGGAAAGTTGTCATGCTAGCCCATATGGTGGTCATCATGGAGGAGAGTGCACTGCTCATAAGGTACTACAATCTGGTTTCTTTTGGCCCTCGCTATTTAAAGATTATGTTGCTTTTGTGAAAGGTTGTGATAGATGCCAAAGGTTGGGTACTATTTCAAGACGACATGAGATGCCACTAAGTAACATTTTGGAGGTGGAAATTTTTTATGTGTGGGGTATTGACCTTATGGGTCCCTTCCCACCATCAAGTGGAAACCAATATATTCTTGTGGCTGTGGATTATGTTAGCAAATGGGTTGAGGCGGTCGCTCTTCCTTCCAATGACTCAAGGGTGGTGATAAAGTTCATCAAGAAGCACATCTCCACTCGCTTTGGCACGCCAAAGGCAATCATAAGTGATGGAGGTAATCATTTCATTAACCATCTTGTTAAGAACCTTCTTGCTAAGTATGGTATTAGTCATAAGGTTGCGACACCGTACCATCTTCAAACAAGTGGCCAAGTGGAAGTGTCGAATAGAGAGGTAAAGCAAATTTTGCAGAAAATGGTGAATGCGCAGAAGAAAGATTGGGCTGAGAAGTTGGATGATGCATTGTGGGCATATCGGACTGCGTACAAGACACCCATAGGGACTTCTCCCTATCACATAGTATTTGGAAAAGCATGTCACCTTCCGGCGGAATTAGAGCATCAAGCTTATTGGGCGATTAAGAAGTTAAACTTGGACCCCGAGCTAGCCGGTAAAAAGAGAGTAAACCAATTGCATGAACTTGAGGAGTTTAGGCTCCATGCGTATAAGAATGCCAAACTATACAAATAAAAAACGAAGAGGTGGCATGACAAGCACATCGTGGCTCGCACTTTCAATCCGGGAGACAAGGTATTACTCTTTAACTCTAGACTAAGATTGTTCCCCGGAAAACTCAGGTCAAAGTGGAATGGTTCGTTAAAAGTGGTTAGAATGACACAACATGAGGCAGTTGAACTTCAAGGTGAGACTGGCCCTACGTTCTTGGTCAATGGGCAAAGAGTGAAGCACTATTTCGGTGAATATTCGGATCGTGATCGGGAGGTTCTTGAGCTATATGATGAATGATCCAAGTTGCGTCGTGCCGCGACGTTAAATCAAGCGCTACATGGGAGGCGACCCATGAACAATGTGTAATAGATAGGGAGTTCGTGTTTGAAATTTTTACTTTTTAGCATAGTTTTATTTCGAAGAATCTAGGAAGTTCTTTTCGTTCTTAGTTTAGTTAAAATTGTATTTTTCATTCTTTGTAACTTAGCTTGTAAAAAAAAATAAAAAAATCTAGAGCCAGGCGCACTGGCTGGCGCGCCGCGCCTGGCATCACACGTCAGAGCGCCATCTCAGGAGCGCTGAGAGGCACGCCTGGCGCCACACGTCAGAGCAGCTTCTCAGGCGCATCTCCCCTCACATCGCCCCACTGCCCAAAAAACAAATCATCGAGTTTTGACCCGGTTCACACCCGACCCACTCCCATTAAAACCCCCAAATCCCACATTCTTCCCCCATTCCCCTAAATTCTAACCGACCCACTCTCATTCATTCTCTTAATCTCTTCTTGTTCTTCCCTCAACACTTCTCATTCCTCCATTAAAACCCACCTCCCATTTCTCCAATTCCCCACTTCCTTGTTACTTCAACTCCATTATTCCCCATTCTCCTCCACTAACCATCCCAACTTTTCATTCTTGTGTTTTCTTTTCTTTTCCCTACCACCCTCACTGCCCATCCCCCCCTAATTTTTCTTTTTGTTTTGTGTTTGTTCCTCTTTTTCTCTCTATTTTTTCTTTTCTTATTAGGTGGTGATGGCGCCGAAAGCCAAATCCATGGCGGGGTCCAAGCAGAGTCGCAAAGGTGAAGCTTTCGTGTCTTCTAGTGGCTGGGAACTGATGCAAAAATTTGGTAAAAAAGTGGTACAAAGGTATGGCTGGGAATGGTTTGAGTGTCAAAAGGAGGCAAAATACATGGGTGATAAATTTGCCAATGAGGTACGACTATAGGCAACCTTTCCTGATATATATCCGACAGTGCATGAGTTGGGTTTGCGGTTTATTTTTGAAAATCTGAGGGATTGCAATTTGACTTTAGTGCGCGAATTTTATGCCAACTAGCTTACTAAGACCAAATATAAAACTGTGCCAGTTAGGGGGAAAGATATCAAATTTAATGCTCAAATTCTGAATAACTTGTTAGGGATTCCTAATTGTGATCTCGATGTGTTTAATGGCTTAAAGGATAGACCTCCCTATATGAATATATGTCATACGTTGTGTGGGGTGGATTCAAATGCAAGGTGGGAAAGAAGTAGAGACACGGGGAGAAATAATACCCTCAATTTCGCTAACTTTAATCAAGTAGCGAGAGTATGGTTAAAAATAGTATGTAGTGTGTTGCTTCCGGCCAAGCATCTCACGGATGTGACTAGGGACAGGGTGGTGTTGGTTTATATGTTGATGAAAGGCATGCCAATTAATGTGGGGGCCATACTTCGGCAGAATATGATGAAGTTTAGGAATAATCTGAGGTGGAGGTTCTGTTATGGGGTTTAATAACCCGTTTTCTAATAGGGCAGGGTATTGAAGAGGAGAATGTTGATATGACTGTTGCCCAACACCCGAATCTGACAGGTAAGTTGGTGGATGTGACCCGCATAAAGACTTTAGACACGTCCCATGAACCCGGCTTATCTGCGCCAGACAGGCAAGCTCGTGATGACAGCATCATGGCCCATATGTTCGATATGGCTAAGTTGCAGTTGCAGATTGGAGGGCGGCCGATTACTGACGATGAGATGGAGACCTTGGTGGATCACTATTATTTGATCAATAGTGCAGCTTTTTGTGCAAGTCTGGACCTGCCTTTTTAGAGCCTTTGGATGATGACGAGTGTCACGCCCCGAGCCTACACCCTGGACATGGCCGGCACTCGAAGACCATTGTTGGTCCCCAAGTGAACCCTCATCCTGGCTGACTCCAAGCGGAAGTTAGACTTAAGCATACAAGAGCTTAAAACTGAATAAGAGTTTATAAACTCAACTTTACAAATCTTTAACTCAAAAGAAAACTCTGTATAATAGAATATATATACAACTCGCCATAAAAGGCAACTTTAGTCTTCAAAACATTTAACAAAATAAATGAAAAGACTTTTGAAACTCTACTGTCTATCTATGAAGCCTCTAACTGATAAAGATGGAAGCTGGGACAAGACCCACGACCTCCTAACAACTGAAAGGTAAATGCAATCCTCCGGAAGCAAGGAGGCTTGTCATAGCTAACTGGAACTCCCGGATGTATCAACGAATCTCCTGTTGATGATCCTGAATACATGTGTCTGCATCATAAAAAGATGCAGGCCAAATGGCTCAGTACGTGGAATGTACGAGTATGTAAGCTGGGAAGCTAAACAACATAGGCTAGAAGAAAACTGGAATAAACTGAATAACTTACCTCTTTTCAAACTTTTTCAACTCAAGGAATACTCAAAACTGCTCAAACTTACTCAACTCAGAAGATAGATACTAAACTCAGAGACAGATACTCAACTCAAAGATAAATACTCAACTCAGAGATAGATACTCAATTCAGAGATAGATACTCAACTCAAAGATAGATACTCAACTCTGGATACTCGACTCTTGAATAACTGAACTCAATATAAAGCAATAAGACACATGCAATATATATATATATATATAACTGGTAAAACAGTATAAACAGCTTAGTTCGTTAAAGATAAAACGATAATAAACTCAACTTTACTTATATAAAAGTAATATAACTTTTATGGGAGGTTCTTTAACCGACAATCACCACTATGAGCCTTAGTGATGATACAACGTTTTACCTCATGTTGCCCAAGGACCATCCTATACCTTGCCATCGATATAGGACCTTACTTTTGCTTAGCAGATCCACTAGCTTAACTTTAGTGATCATCTAAAAAGTATGACCCGAGAAATCCCATGTTTGGCTACATGGTTCTTATGGAGAGTTGAGTTAATATGAACTCGTGTCCCCAATTCGGTGCTCAATACTACTCCCAAAAATACTTTGGCTCATGCTTTTAAAATAACCTATTTCTTTAGTTTGAGATAATTACTCAAAGCTTAGCCCAAAGGCTCTTTTGGAATCAATGTTCCCTTTCTTTGCTTAAATGTGAAAACATTTATCAACTTCTTTGGGAAATACTTAGTTCCCTAATAACTTTTGAGAAAATGAACTCAACTCTTTACTCTTTACTTTACTTGAAACTCTTTACTTTTGACTTAACTTGAAACTCGATACTTTTGACTTGACTTGAAAATTCTATACTTAACTTGGAACTTGAGCCTTAAAAAGAAGTTAAAACGTTCAATGAAGACTCTTGGAAAACCTTAAAGACTTGTTTTGACTTGCTTACTTCTAAGCTTGAATTCACTTGACTTGGAAACTAACTTCACTTGACTTTGAAACTAACTTTCTTGAATTGAATTATGGATTCAAGAGTAATGATTTGTGTTTGGAAGGACCCCATGATGTTTAGGAATAATTTAGGACAGCTAAACTTAAGAAGAATTACGAAATTAAATTCTGAAAACAGGGCAGATTTTGTTCACAGAGGGAACACAGCCGCGACGCAGACTTGTTTCCTGCAAGCAGCCTGACTTTTCTCCTTCATGTTGCCAACTCTAAACCCTATTAACTTCAAAGGTTCTTTTCCCAAACACTTGGGGTCATAAACCCCTCAACATACAGTGGATTCCACTCAAAAACACAACCAAATCTGTCCCAAATCAGCAAGAACTTCAACAACAGAACCAACAACTTCAACAACCAAGATAATTCTTTTCTTGGAATTAAAAACGAGTTGGTGTGTGGGGTATGAACCAACCAAAACTAATGATCATAAAATCCATCAACATACAAGAGATTCAACTCAATTACACAACCCAATCATGTCCCACAACGAACAATAACTTCAATAACACAACTAACAACATCAACAACAACTAACAACTTCAACAACTTCAACAACAATTCCAATCTTTTCTTAAATCATAAAATGAGCTTGGTGTGTGGGGGAAAGGATCAACCCACACAAAGAACTCACATACCTTGATAGGGATCACCCCCGACGAAATCCACGATGATCTCCTTGCTTGATCTTCCCTTTCTCCTTTTCTTCTCCTCTTCTTTCTCTCTTATCTTCCAAGCCCTAACTCTCACTCTTACTCTCACTCTTAAAAATGGGACAAAAATGATCCAAACATCAGTCTAACACCTCAATATAACCCAAAGAAAAGATTAGGGAAAAGACCAAAATACCCTTAAAATTTTCGGACTAAATTGCCCTGTGCAACTGTGCCAACAGCCCAACTTCCAAAGGGCATAACTCACTCATATGAACTCGGAATCGAGCAAACTCAGTGGCGTTGGAAAGATCATTCCAAGGGATTTCCAGACATAACTAGAAACACACCTAAATCATCCTGATCTAGGATTTACGACTGCTCAAAGTTGATCAAAAACTCACCTTTTTTTCCATACTTGGCCAAATTTTCCAGATTTTTGAATTCTTTCCAAAAATGACTATTTCCAATTCAACTCTTCTTGGAACTCAATGTGCTACATCTAGGAACCTTAACACTCAAGAAATTTTTTTATTCCTCGGTAAAATCTCACTCCACATGAAGGGCGGCTCGAGTCTTAGTTCGAAAAATTCTATGGGTGTTACAACGAGGCTACTGCTGATGAGGAGATGGATGGTGATGGTGATGATGTTGCTGCAGTGGATGAGACAAATGCCTTGATGGTGTTTGATCGCGGTGACGACGAGGTCTAGAGGCCCGAGGGAGTATTCCTAACTCTATACTTTGCTTTAATTGTGCACTGAGGACAGTGCTTACTTTTTTAGTGTGGGTGAGGTAATATGTCTCTGTTATAAATAGATGTTTACTGCTTTATCGAGTCAAGTGGTAGCTTTTAGTTTTAAAAAATTTAAAAATTATTTTGGGTTCCTCAGTGTTTGTTTTCGGTACTTTTACTGAGGATTGTCCCTTTGAACCGAATAGGACTAGTTTATTACTTTATTGAGTCTTAGAGTCGTCATAGGAGTGACAGTTCCCAATGATGGATGGATGACGACCGTCTTAAGGGAAAATTAGCCACATAAAAGAGTAGGATTGAGGAAACAACCTTGGCCTTTTGAAACTATGTCTGAAAAGGTTAGTCAAACGTCATGGGTAGTCATGTTTGGAAGAATGCAATAAATTGTTGACTTTGTAACGAGCATGTGTTCTTAGTTTTGACTCAAAATAAAAATAAATGGGCTTAATTGTGTAATTATACCGTAATGCAAGTTGTAGGAACATGTTGGTTGATATATCCTTATATGTGTCATAATGCCATGTGTGATGAGAATTGATTGGTTCTTTCTTAACTTGATATCTAGAACTTGCCTTGTATGTGTTGAAAGAGTAGTTTGTATGACTTAAGGAATGTGATTGAGGCTTCTTTGAAATAGCCAATTCTTACCTCTACTTGTATGTCTACCATTGAAATTATCCCTAGTAAAGCCCCATTGAGCCTTTAGCCTTGTTTATTGATAAACCACATGATAAGCTAAAACCCGTTGTTTGAGACCAAGTCTTTTGATCCTATGAAAAAAAATCCTTAATGCACTATGTTAAGAAGAAGGGTTGGAAAATGTTGGTTGATATAACTAAGGGTGAATTGCTACATTATGTGAAAAATGAAATTCTATTTTGGCCCTGGTCCTTGCGACAATATGCACCTCGACTAAAATTGAGGGTGGCTAATTTAGAATTATGCTCGAAACAGTGGCCCTGATCCTATCAAGGATAATGTGTACCTTACTTAGATGATAAAAATCTAGAGTTTGGATGGCTAGTGTGAAGGCATGTCAAATAAAAAATATGATGAAAAAAAAATAAAGGGCAAAGATGGAGCAACAAAAAGGGTAAATAGTCAAGAAGTGTGTACTAGGAGGAAAGAAGAGCTACAAAGGTAATGTTGGCAAAATAATGGCATGTGCATTAGGGAGGTGTAGTCACTAAAATGATTCCTAAATATTCCCTCCCTTACCTTAAGCTGACATTACAGCCAAATGAAAGTCCTCTTGATTCCTTGAGAAACATGATGCGAAAGTAAGAATACACGATGGGCAAGCTTATGATATGTTGAGGAAAGTAAGAACTTCTTTTGTGAGAGTGAGTTGTTTGTTTGAAAGATAGGCCTTATTGATTTTGAAATTGCTTGAGTGAAAGGCTTTACTAAACATAAACAAGTGAGGACATTCATGGCATGTGTAAGATTATCTAATTGATGTGTGGTATGAGTTTGCATTAGCCCGTAAAAATAACAAAAGAGTCATTCTTTGAGCATGTGTGTACTTGGTATAAATGTTGTGAATTGTTGCATCCAATGTGAACTACAAGATCATGATTAAATTTGTTTGGTTGGTTTTGAGGTGGGTTGATAAAGCCAAGTGTTGTGAAAAAGAGCCGATAGTTTAAAGATTATTTGAGGACAAACAAAATTCTAAGTGTAGGGTGGTGATCTTAGACATATTTATATGCCTAAGTAGTCGAAATTGGCCCACGAAGTTATGATGTTTGATGACGATCTTGAGTTATTAGCTTGATTTTTAGTTTAACTTGTAATTATTGTATACTTACACACGTGATTAGTTGTTTCAGAAAATCTTAACGAAATATGGATTGGGAAGATGGAAGAAGGAGCAAGGCGATGCAAGAAAATGGCTAAGGCAAAAACCACCAGTGGTTGGCGCATTGGTTGGCGCGGCGCGCCACTGGTGGTACGTCAGAGAGCCTTTTGAGGCGTACTGAAGGGAGCGACGCGCCAGAAGGGAAATTTCAGAGGCACTGTCCAGGCACTCTGCTTGGCGCAGCGCGCCAGGAGCTAAATGGCTGAAGGAACTTTGAGGCGCGATAAGGGGCACGACATGCCACTTATTTTCCGATTTTTCCAGATTTTAAAGAGTAATTAGGAGTCCTTATTTGTGTAGGATTGGTTTCCAACTTCCCCTACTATTATAAATAGATTCTTA
>JAJOOS010002141.1:0-56458 GCA_029582725.1 Solanum chiquidenum
AAGTTATTTTAAATAGTTTTGTCACTTTTTATAATTTTTAGATAATATATATGTTTTACATAATTATGTATGTAAATTGGTATATTTCATAAATATTTGAAAATCATCTCAAAAAGATTTTATCTTAATGGTTAATTTTAAAAATTGATTAATTTATAATTAAGTTGATTATTTTATTTTGCTAAGATTAAGAAGCTCATAGATTAATTATATTAGTTCGTGTTATTTTGATTCTAGCCAAAGTTTCTAATTATTTCTTTCGGTCTATATGGCTAAATTAATAATCCGTCACAAATTTGACCAAGTCGAAACATTTGTCTGCAATTCACCTTTAATCCAAATTTCCAATTCAACAACCCACATTTAGCACAATTCCCATTCCCAAGCCCCATTTCCCCTTTGATTTCCAATTAAGCCGAGCCCAACCCATCCTTCTCCAAATTTCCCGACCCAATCCAACAAAAACAATATCCCAGCCCACTCCCAAATGATTCCCCAACCCGGCCCACATTCTTTTCTCCTTCACAAAAGAACCCAATAGCCCAATTTTCCAACATCATAGCATACAATATACACAAAACAGTACCAGCCGACCCCACTCCCAGCGTCTTCCCCAAACTTGAGCAGAAACCCAGCAACATCAGCGCAGCCCAGAAAAATCGACCCCAACTCCAGCTGAAATCGCGACCCGAGTCCAGCAAGCAGGCACGCGTCTGACCCCATTTCCTCTTTCGGAACGGGACGAATTTTGCAAGGAAAGGTTGCCTCCCCTAAATGGTGAAAGGATTCAAAATTCAAATTGATATTTTGTCCAAAATTTCCATCCGTTCCCCCCCACTTTTGAGAACCCTAATTTTTCCTTCTATATATGTTGCATAATATTCACTGTTAAGGGGGGGATTTTTCGGAGCGAAAAAATACAAAGATAGCTCGAGCTGAAATATTTTCAAAAATGACTAAAAACACATTTCGAGAGAAAAGAGATAATAGTTTCGGTGTTGGGTTTAAGTTACTGCCCAGGTTTCTAGCTGGTCATTCGTGTTCAAGTTTGGTGTGGTGAAAGTCGTCATTCCAGCTCGTTCTCGTCTCAAGTTTGCTGCCCGAAAAGAGCTACTCGGATTGAGTCCAAATGGGACTCTCTTTTTCATCCTTGCATTCTAGTTGGGCCAAACTCAACGTCCCTTTATCGAGTCAACTAGGTTCATTGAAAGTTGATGGTCAGACGAAGCTGTCACACATTTTGGAAGCAAAATCACAAGTGCTTAAAGTTGAAAATATGCATCAAATCGGAGAGTTGAAGGAATTAGGCCAAAAAGCTCACTTTTATTTTAAAAAGTTGTATTTTGTTACTTTTGGGCCTAAGCCCTTTGCATTTTAATTATCATTATTTGATAGTTGTTAGGACAGGTACCAAGAGAGAAATTGGGCCTCAAACCCAATATTATTAGTCTAGGACAGGTATGGAAATGGGCCTAAAGCCCAAAGTAGAAATTAGGCCCAAGTGCTGGCCCAGGCGAACAGATCCAGACTTGGGCCCGAATTCTCTTTCCCTATCTATTTAACTGCTATTACGTGCTTATTTGTTAAAAATTAATGTTAAGGTTTCGAAACTTCAAATCCCCGAAAGACACCAATTTTGAATCAATCGCTTAACTCAAATATTCGTCTTGACTTAAAAAAATAAATATAATAAATAAATAATTCTACAAAATACTTCACTTAGATTACATTTTGATAAATTCTTCTCCTTTTAAAATGGTTTCAACCAAAATAGTTTAATTTTGCAAATCAAGTTACAACATTTTAGCCAAATAAGTAATTGCCGGATGACCGCGTATTAGCGGGCATTTTGGGTGCTTTCAAACCCTTCCCGAAATGCTAATAAGAACCTCGAACCCCTTTTAAATATTTTCAATTGATTTCCTGTTTTAATCTATTGAAAATCAGTTTTTCTTGATTTTTCTTAAAAAATTAAGTGGTGACTCTTAAACCAGCCTAAATTATATTTTCTTAATAAAACAATGATTGATTTGCTATGTGTCTGTACCTAATGATTGGATGTTAATTGTATAGCCAATCAATAGGAGACCACGCTGTAATTTGTGGGTCATCAGCAGTAAGAGCTACATTCCAGGAAACAAACATAGGCCCAACAAATCTTGTATATCCACTATTTATTCATGAGGGTGGGTACTTGTGTCAGTTACTTCCTCTGCTTATAACCTCTGATAAACTGTATTTGCAAATGGTACACGCAGGTGAAGAGGACACACCTATTGGAGAAATGTCTGGGTGTTATAAGCATGGATGGACGCATGGTCTTGTTGAGGAGGTCGGTGACCTTTCCCTAGGATTCTTCATCCTCTATAGTGGCTTTGCATTCTTAGATAGCTTCAGCATTTTGATTCCTTAATTCAATTCTTTTATTCCTAACTGCTCCTGTCGTATAATCCTACTCCCCCTTCTTCCAACTTTTAGTTGGCGAAAAATGAAGTACCCGATGCATGAGATCACGTAAATACCAATTAAATGTGCCATATCAAATACCTAATGTTTAGAATATGTTGGAGGTAGTGACACACAATGACCACTCCTGAAAGATCAGCTTTTACTTCCACTTTGGGCCATAAGTAGCTCTCTCCTCGATTAATTTTGATATCATTCACCTTGTAGCCATGCTTTGTATTGGTCCATACCGTGTCTAATTGATGATGATGAGTGGCATTGATCATGTTGCTATGATTTTGCTGAATCTTGATGGTGATTTGCTTTCCATCATCTATTTTTTTCCCATTGTCTATGTTATTATGACGAAGACCACTATCATTACAATATTTCTGGTATTAATAATAAATTTTTTACATGAGATTAAATTAACAAAATGCTATCCTTGTAATTTTATTGTAGGTTTTTGTTATTCCTTTTAAGTATATTTTTTGGAGAGGAGTAATCGTAGAGAACTGGTTACTTTTTATTTGTCATTCTTCAATAGGCATGGTATCTTTGTGATCCAGAAGCCGAGAGGTTATTCCAAGCCCTTCGAGCGGCAGGAGTAAAGTTAGCTGTAGTGTCAAATTTTGACACCTAATTGAGACCAGTGTTAAGGACTCTGAACTCTGATCACTGGTTTGACGTCGTACCAGGTTCAGCTGAGGTAGTGTTACATTTGAGGTGCTACAGATGCAGGTTGTGATGTCTGGCTGTGGAGAAGCAATGTTATGATTGTTATCTCCTTCAAAGAGGTATTTTCACCATAACTTGCTTAGTTGCTTTATTTGGTTAACTTTCTGAACAGAAGGTGAAAATCAAAGATCTGCTAGCATGAATTTTATTTAAATTTCCGGCGTCTAAAGGTCATGGGCAAGAACTTTCCAATACCTAATATGTACATTAAACTTTCTACTGCATTATTGTGATAACGGAAGCCTTGACATAACTGGTAAAGTTGTTGCTATGTGGTCAGGAGATCATGACTTTGAGCCGTAGAGTCTTCTGGTCCACGTCGAGCTGCCCTTTCACTGCATTATTATTACCTCTCTATGGTTTTTGCTTATTCTTTGCTATTTTGGAATGGCACTTAAAAGTTAAATCCACAGGCAAATGGTGACTTTATAATGAATGCAACCCATAACCCTGATGGTCCTGAGCTACATGTGGCGTTAAATCTGCTACTGCTTAATACACTTCTTCACAGTAATTCCTCTGTATTTAGCTCTGATATTTTCATCTGGAGGTTTGTTTCTTTGTTGGTTGGTACTGCTTAATACCCGTTGGTTATTTCAGCTTCGTTTGCTCAGGGAGGATATATTGTTCTCTGTTCCAACTGATTATGAGCCTTCTTGGATTTCTGAGCTACAAATATTTGATGTCTTAAGATGTATACAAGTTCGTCTTCAACTTTGCTTCTTTCGCATGATATATTGTTGTGTATGTGAATTGAGTTTAACGCTTTTGGATTCTTTCTGAGCATGGATTTCTGCCAGCTTTTGCTTGTTATCTCTGTTTTCTGTTGCCTTCTCCCACAAAGTACAAATTAGGACTTAGTACAAAGTGTATCAACTTTAGATTTAAAAGAAATTTTCTTGAATATTGGATATTGGTAAAGTTTTACCTGTAAAATCGAAGAAGGTGATAGAATTAGCAACAACTTATTTGTCTGGTATTTATTGATTGATAAAATCTCCTCAGAAGAAAATTAATTTGCCATTTCTTTTTAATAAAATAGCTGTCATTTTCTTTGCTGTACTAGAATAAAAAAAAGTTAAAATTTCCAGGTTGGGTTCTTTATTTTTGAGTATTTTTTTAGTTTTTGCTTGTAAGGTTTGCTCTATTTGGTTGATTAATGAAATAAAGATTTCAAATTTGGAAAATGTGATTGTGGTTAGAAATTTCTTGATTCTCTTCTTCACTCAAAAGTTTATAGCTTTGAAGTATCCTTTAGTGTGACTGTTGATTTTGTGTTAGTTGGAATGTAGTTGTTAAGTTTCAAACAAAAATGACATGATTTTTTTTTTTTTTTTTTTGGTAAGTAAAAATATTTTATTTACCAAAACAGTTAAACCTATACAGGGGACTGTGTTGGCACCACCACCAAACACAGTGAGCATCAAAACAAATACAACCATTCAACTACTACATAAAATGTCTCATATATGTTTCTGTTCTCAAGGGTAAAAATTTAGTCTTGCAATGGCTGCTGTTAGGCGTGCTTGATATGATCCTCTGAACACAACCTCTTGGATTATCTTCCTGATTACCTTTCGGGGCTCACTTTTCATTGCCTCGAACACACTATTATTCCTTTCAATCCACACATAGTAGACACCGGCAGCCAAGGTCATTTTATAGATGTCATCAACAACTCCGTGATCTTGTGCCCATTCTAATTCTTTTGTCCAAGGCAAAACTTGTCTATCTATTCCCAATCATTGTAACAGCTTGGACCATATGGTAGCAGCATATGCACATTGAAAAAATAGATGGTCTATACTCTGAGGTTGTTTAGTACACAAGGGATATATTGAGTCATCAATTATCCTCCATTGCAGTAGCCTATCTTGCGTAGAGTCTTCTTAACGCGGCAAGTCTCAAAATAAAGATCCACTTTGGGGAACCCTTGTTATTGTGAATCAGTTTCCACCAGTCTACCACTTGGAAATTACCTCTCAATCGCACATACATCTCTTTACTGGAAAATGCTTCCATTGATGTAAGCTTCACCTCCCTTATGTCCGCTTCCTCCAGATACTTCTTTGCTTGAAAAATCTTCTGCACCACCCATGAAGCCTGTTTTGGCGTGCATTCCCAGATAGAATTGCCCTTTATGTAATAGAAGTGGACCCACTTGACGCATAACTTGTCTTTTTTACAGCACAAATTCCATAGCAACTTGCATATAGCTATCTTGTTCCAATAGTCTACATCTAGGATGTTTAGTCCACCTGCCTTTCTAGGTAATCAAACTCTATCCCATGCTAAGAGAGTCTTCTTTGTAATCTTTGTTCCTCCTGTCCATAAGAGCCTTCTGCAAGTGGTTTCAATGAGGCTTATCACCTTGGCAGGTAGAACAAAAATTTGAGACCAATATATTTGTATAGAGAATAGTACTGACTTGATCAATTGTTCCCTTCCTGCATATGATAAGAATTTTGTGGTCCAACTATTGATCCTGCACAACATTTTATCCAGTAATGGCTTGCATTGCGTAATTGATAGCCTCTTGGTACTGAGTGGAACTCCCAGATATTTCAAAGGCATTTCAGCTTTGGTAAAACCAAGCATATTTAGAATAGCCTCCTGTTGACCACTGTTCACTCCACCAAAATAGATAGAAGATTTATCTTTATTTGCAACTAATCCTGATACCTTGGAGAACTTTTGAAAGCACTCGAACATTAGTTGAACTGATCTTCGCTCTCCTTTGCAAAATAGTAGCATGTCATCTGCGAACCCCAGCTGAACCAAGTTCAATTTAGAGCATCTCGGATGATATACAAATTGTTTATGATTTTGTAGCCTCGTGAGAATTCTGGAGAAGTACTCCATAGCAATAGCAAAAAGAAAAGGGGACAAAGGGTTCCCTTGTCTTAGTCCCTTTCTGGCATCGAATGGTTTAGTAGGCCGACCATTGATATTGATTGAGAAGGTAACAGATTGTGGGCATTCCATAATCCAAGTTATGAACTTTGAGGGGAAATTGAGTCCTCTAAGGATCTGTTCTATGAATACCAATTCAAGTGAATCATATGCTTTTGGCATATCAACCTTAAGCATACATCTCGGAGTTATCCCTTTCCTTCCATATCCCTTTACCAGTTCATGACTCATCAAAATGTTATCACTAATTAGTCTTCCAGGGACAAATGTTGATTGGCTAATTAATCCATCCATTACAGGTTGTAATCTATTTGTAAGGATCTTGGATATCAACTTGTACAGAATAGAGCAACAAGATATAGGCCTATACTCTTTTATAGCAACAAGATTCTTAACCTTAGGTATCAAAGTTACCACAGTACAATTCACAGGGTAACATAACTTCCCAGTTTCAAAAAACTTCAGTACTGTAGATGTGATCTCTGGCCCAACAATAGACCATGCTCTTTTGAAAAAATATGCATTCAACCCATCTCCTCCCAGTGCTTTGTGGTCATCAATATCTTTTAGAGCTTCCTCTACCTGCTCTGGCAGTATAGGAGTAATAAGTTGCATTTGTTGGCTTCTGTTTAGAACTGCTCCACTGGTGCATATATCAGGATTGATTGCTGGTAAGTAGTCTGCTGTATTCCCTAGTAGGTTCTTATAGAATCCCACGATTTCGTTTCCACTTGATCATCATTTGTTGTCCAAGAGCCATCAGCTAGTTGCAATTTTCTAATATAGTTGGATGCATTTCTGTTCTTCATTGTCGCAAATAAGTATACAGAGTTAGTATCACCTAAATGCAGCCACTGCATTCTTGATTTTTGTTTGAGAATACTTTCTTCCACCATCGACCATTTCTCCAGCTTTGCTTTTCTCACCTTCTCCTCCTCAAATAATGATTGGTCTACATTGTGATCTTTCATTTGTCCCTGTAATTCCAGCAATGCTACTTTAGCATCATTAATCTTTTGTGGAACATTTGAAAACTCCCCAGTATTGAGGCTTTTCAGCTCATGCTTTACATTTTTCAATCTCAACCAGACCATTTTCATATATCTCGCTGCAACTGGTTTGCTCCATCCCTCTGCCACTTTTGCAAGAAATTCATCATGATTAGCTAGATGGTTCATTTATGAACGGTCTACACGCTTGATCTGAGTTGTTTGATTGAAATTCATGCAAATGGGTGAGTGGTCTGAAAAACTAGGCTCTAATATCTCCACCTCTGTTTGTTGCATAGTCGCCATCCAACATGGATTCATCAACGCTTTGTCTATGCGGCTAAACACATGGCCATTTGTCCACGTATATGTCCCACCACTGGTTCTCACTTCACACAGCCCAGTGTTATCTAGTAACTCTTGAAAATCTCTTGTTTCTGCATCCTGGACCTGACCCATGCATTCTGTCCTCATGGTGCAGCACTGCATTGAAATCCCCCATTACAAGCCAAGGTTCGTGAGTTCTGCCATTAATCTCATCAGGTTGTGTCCATAAGCTTCGTCTATTTTCCACTGTGCAGATCATATATTGCTGAGAAATAGAACCCCGTAGGAACTGCTGAGTATTTAATATAGCCATGTATCACCTGATCAGTCATAATAAGTAATTCAAACTTTATTACCTTAGGATCCCAAATGAGCTAGATTCTGCCTTTATTGCTCTGTGTGTAGTTTGCATGCCATTCCCATTTATAAGCAATTTTATTGATGATCTTGTGTGCTATATGCTCCTTCACCCTGTTCTCCAAGACTGCTACAATATTAATTTTATTCTCAATAATAAACAACCTAAACTCTTTTAGCTTGTAAACTTTATTTATACCCCTCACATTCCATGTGACCAGCTTCATAAAGGGTGTAATGGGGATTGCAGACCTTCAGATCCAATTGGACTACTACTCTGCCCTTGTTCCTCATTCTGTTGTCCTTGTGGTTTGATCGTAGCTGCACTTAAAGGACTAAGCCATTTGTTGTATTCAAGTATTGTGGTTGTGGGCTCATTGTGTTCCTTGCCGCCAACTTGTGTTGAACATTCAGCCATTTATCAGTGTTTGATTGCTCATTTCCAGTGGCCTTGAGCAGACTCCTTGGTTGAGTCACTTCTGTATTACCATGTTGCGTGTTGCTTTCATTCCCAAGAGGAGCATTTTCCACATTCGCACCTCCTGCTTTAGCTTGCCATTCTTGCACTGGCTTTCTAAACCTTTCCACCGGTTTGGTTTTAGCTGTTTCAGCTTGATTTAATTATTATAGTACTCAAATTGTAGAGATAATGTAAAGCATAGTTGTTGTTGTTGGCTTCTTGTTAATACATTAGCAACTTTTTAGGAATAATATAACAGTAGCTTTCCAAAATGCTAGCTGAACTATTTTTTGTTGCAGAAGTGAATTTAAAGGATGTAGTGGCACAAAGGACTATCATCTGAACAGGGAGACAGACGCAGGGGAAGATGGGAGTAGACGCACAGTACAATTCTTTCACTATAGCTGCATTTTCCAGCTGCTAGATCCACTTATTCATACACATATTTTCTTTGTATTCCATTCCATCTTTGCTCCTTTACATACATTTCATGTATCAATAACCACTACATCAGCTATTATTGATCTAGTATATCAGAGAACTTTTTCAGAAGAGAGTTTTCTACTCTTTATTTTCTATGTTGAGTTGGGTTTTATAATGGTGATACCACTATTAGATTCACATATTTGCAACTTTATGTTACTATGACAATCTTTCGACTACTCAATGACCTGTAACATAAGAACATAGTACTTAATAAAGAAAGTAGATAGCCAAAATATGTTTCATTTTGATAAAGTGATGAGGATCAAAAATACACCTACACAATCTCTTTTTTCATATTAGTTTGAGAACCACATCTTTCTCTTTTATTACATTCTCATCATGGTGTGTGTAATACATTCTTTTCTCTTTTTTTCAAAAAAAATGTCATATCATCATCCACATGGACGAAACATTTCATCTTGATAAAATTTAAATAAATTATTAGTATTAGTTAAAATTAAAGATTAAAGTATCCCCAAAAAACAAATATAAAATAAAATGTAAAACATGTTTTTTACTCCACTGCACCACTTCCTCCCCGCACCCCAAATTTTTATTTTTATTTTTTTTAAAATCTTTTAATTTTTTACTTCATCTCCCCCCACCCCCCTTCCATCCCTTCAAATAATAATTCAGATCTTATTTTATTTTTAAAGAAAAAGAAATTGTACCTCACATAACCCTCCGCTTCCAATTTCTCGTTTTGTATTAGATATATATTAGAAAGCTATTTGTTTACTTGTCGCAAAACTTCTTTTAAAATAATTTTTTTGTTTATGTTATATTGATACGTAAGTAGAAAAAATATTTTTCTAAAAATATATATACACATCTAACACAAAATGAGAAAAAAGTAAAAAAAATAAAAAAATAAATTAGGAGCGGAGGGTTAGATGGGGTGGGGTAGAATTTTATATTTTTTTAAAAAAATAATATCAATATTTTTAGGAAGGAGTGGGGAGAAGGTGAGGATTGATTTTTTAAAAATAATTTAGGAGATAATTTAAAAAATTAAAAGGACAGGAGATTGTGGGTGCGACGGGGGGAGGATGGTGGGGGTGAGAAAAATATTTTAATTTTTTTTAAAATAAATATTTTTTTTAAAAATAAATTGGAATAGTAATATTTTAGTCTTTAGTTTTTAACTAATATTAATAGTTTATTCATTTTTTGTCGAAGTAGAATATTTTATTCATGTGGAATGTCATATGACACAGTCTTTTGCGAACAAAAAAAAGAGTGTATTACACACATCACTGAGATGCGTTTCTCAAACTAATAAATAATAATTTAAGTATGAAACTCAATAAAAGAGAATAATTTAGATATATTTTTGACACTTTATTTCTTTGATAAACAATTTTACTCTTTGCTTTTAAACAAAAAAGACTGGTGGTTTAATGCATACTCTCATTCTCTATCAAAATAAATAGTGGAAGAGGTATAACCAAAATTAACTTCTCCTATTCAGGGGTGTGCACTATTTGGGTTAAGCCGAATAACCAAATCAAATCAAATCGAATTTTATTTGGATTGGTTTTTGTTTTTTCGAATTGGTTTTGGATTAATAAATTATTTTGTTTGGCTTTTTGATTTGATTTCGGATTTAAAAAAATAAAAACCAAATTCTCTCTCTCTATATATATATGTGTGTGCGCGCGCGCGCGTTTAGGTTTAGAATTAAGTTGGAGTTAACCATTTTTGTCCCATTTTAGTTATTGCCTTTCATGATGATTATGTCTATATTTTATGCTTGAACATCTATAATAGATCTACTTAGAAGTATTGTATTTTAAGTTTTTCAGTATATTTAAGGGATTCAATATTATTACTTTTGGTTATGTTATTAATTATTGACATAACCAAACCGAAAAAAAGTTGAACCGAATAGAGGAAAACCAAACCAACCCAAATTTATTTTGGATCGGATTGGATTACACTTTTACAAAACCAAAAATCAAAAAATCCAAACCGAAAAACCAAATGCACACCCCTACTCCTATTTATGCTATTAAAATTTTGCTCATAATAGTTTATCAAGTCATACTATATAATTATGACACACATAAGCAAAATCTTACCTAATGCAATTCATTAAATGACTTATAAACATTTCATCATTGTTGCACAAATAAATGCTAATTGTTATTTTAATTGAAAACATCATTCGTTATTATTGAAGACAATTTATTTTTTTTATGTTTTATCGTTAGCATTAAATACATATTATTCAAATTATTTTTTAAGATCTAACACTAAACAGTGATAAGTAAAAACGAACTGAAAAAGTATAAGTCGTTTAAATATTAAAAAATGAATAGTTTAATAACAAATGCAAAATAATCACAACATGATAAATTATTTATTAATTTTATAAATTGAATAAGTATGTCTAAATATCCTAAAATAATGCAGTGGACATCACTTGAACATGTTAACATTAAACTTTTGATTATCGCCCAATCTGTAGATAGAATGGGTGAAAGGGAATAGCTTTATATTTATGCAATTGACACTTTGACCCCTCTTAAGTAAAATTATATATATATGTAAGAGTGCAGCGATTATTTTTTTTAAAAAAAAAAATCCACTAAAATCGCTACATGTGGAGTGATGCTAATTTTAATTTTATTTTTTATAAAACGCTGTCATAGCAGCGATTTTTTTTTTAAAAAAAAAATCGCGCAAACGCTGCACGAGCAGCGATGATCTTAAAAAAAAAAGGAAAATTAAAGGACAAAATCGTTGGTAGGTCGCGATTTTGATTCTTTTAATGGAGTAACAGCGTCAGAAGAAAATCACTACGTCAGGAGCATGTTTGCCCTTTTGATTAAAAAAAATAAATTGATGTGTCCCTTCGAAATTTTTGGTAATTTTTTTGCCCTTTAGGATCCGGACTCGTATTAAATCCTATGTATTACAATACCACCAAATGGAAGGTATTAGTAATACATCCTATAATATTATGTACGGTGTATAACTAATTCATGGATTAGTTATACATAGACCCAAATATCCTACCAAACATAGTACTAAATAATACTATACATAATACATGGATTATTTTTCCTAATACTCCCTGCAAAACAACCCCTTAATGTTTGTGATATTTTTCTTCTACTACAAAGTATTTCAATTTCATATGCATAGCACCATTCAGATAATTATCGTTTTTAGGAAAAAAAGACTTCTACAATAAATTTTCAACGATATGATTGTATTGTCGACTAGTTCCAGTTCAAGATCTGAAATAATGTTTGATAGCTAATTAATTTGAACCATGACCTTAAAGCATGTCACAAACTCAATTTTCATAATGAATACAATTACTATAGACTGTTCCACACTCTTTCATAATATTGTCTTTTGAACTAATAGAAAAAATAATCAAATATGAATTTTCTTGTCTAATCTCATATATTACCCATATATAGAAATGACACTTTGCATTGATTAATTGTGGTGCTAATCGGAAAGAGGAGCAGGTTAAAACCAAACATTTGCAAGAATCTCTGAAATTTGAGGTTTTATGGATTGTGGTGAGGTGATTCTTGCAGGTAGGACCCAAAATATAATGATTTATATTCATGCCTCTTTCTCAGGCTAATAATTATAGGTTTTACTTTCTAAAATGTGCAAATGCTGCTCCAAACAAGCTATTTGTTGGTGTTGGTGACCCAAATGCTCATCACAAGTGTTGGGAAAGGCATGAAGATATGGACACTGTTCGTAGCTTCTATTATGTGTCTCCCAGCAATCCTGGAGATATGACTGCTGCCTCATTAGTTTTCCGGTCTGTTGATCCAGTTTATTCGAAAAAGCTACTGGAAAATGCAGTTAAAGTGTTTAGGTTTGCAGTTCAATACAAAGGCTCTCTGCAGCCTTAGTAGCCATAACAACTAAAAGTGGACGGAGGTAGTATGTTATTAAATCTATATATATTGCAGTAGTCTCAAATAACGTAGATCCTAAAGATTTAGTAGCCATTGAATTGAACTTGGGTGAAGGTTTTTAGAAGACTAATTACTCAAATAAGTTGGTAATAAATTGAAATGATGTTCCAAATCTTTAGCAAACTTTGATATTTACTTTTAAGCGATATTTGTGCACTTTCTTTTAGTAGTCACTCATTTGCATATGTTTTGCTCTTGCAGGGAGCCAATCTAGATGATTCCTTTGAGGATTCACAAATTGGAAGATCAATATTGAGAAATTATTGGTTTTTGTTGTCGTCGTTGATTTTCTCTGAATGTCCAAAGAAGCCGGGTAAAGAGAATCCGCTGCTTTCATATAATATGGTGTGAAATGTCATGGACATGAGTTATTTTTCACTATGAATTTTCTCAACTATTGATACTGGTGAAAAAATCCTTGACTAGAAATATCCATATCCTAAATTCAATAGTCTTGTCAGATACATGGTAAAGATTGGAATGAAGTATAAAGCTATTGCTTCACATGAGTAACATGTCCTGAGCTACTTAAGATGTAGAATAAATTGCGAACAACAGTTGAATTCTTATAAAGACTACTCATTTTTCGTTTCTGTCTTTGCAAGGGGAATATACTTCTTAGTACGATAAAGTGAAAGGAGACAAAACTCAGCCAACTATTGTTTCAACAAATGATCGAGCCATACAAGAAATAGAAGCTCTGGATGATATTCTTCCTTTTTATATTTCAAGTGGGCAATTTTATCTTTTTCGATCTCCAAAGAACTACTCTCTACATTTCATTGTATGCGACCTGATTCATAATACGAATAATGTACATAATTAAAAAACTAAATAAAAAGTACTACTATAAGTTATCTTAGTTAACAACTCAAAATATTTTTAATGTATTTAACAAAGTCATGTTCAAAAAATGCATTTTAACTCTCCAAGTAGTAACTAGATCATAGAAACTGAACTGTGGGGAAGTATAAACTTTACTTTGTGTGTGACCCTTATTTATTTGTTTTTGCATTGTTTAGTAGTACTTGCAATTTGTGTAATTTCAAAGTCTACGAGTAATCATATTTTGGTGAAAGAAAGTTCTTGCATTTTGGAGAATTATTTAGGGAATATGCTTAGGTTGAGGATAAAATAGAATTATGCTAAAAGTGAAGATCTATCTTTGATATAGTGGACAATACTCTTCAACTGAATGTATAGGGTGAGACTTTAATTTTACAATGAGTTCACCCTTATCTGATCAACAGTTACAAACTTTGAATGTCCATATATAACAGATATTTGGAGAATCAAAGAAGAATAACACGTCCATAAAAGGCCTATATCCAAGAGCTTCCGACAAGACAAATCAGAGTGAATATTTCTTGGTTTAATACTCATAGGATCATCCATTACTTGTGGAATTTTTGTTAACAACCTGAGTTTCTTCTCTTTGTTTTTTAATCTTTAGAATTGTTAAGTATTTGTTGGAGATCTATGATAGCGTCTCATGGTTTATTGATATTTTCTCTTCTACTCTATCTTTCATCTACTTCTTTTTCTTGTTACTGATTGATTTACAATAAGTATGTTCAGAGGAAATGTGAAGATGGTTAACTAAAGAATTTTAACAATCTTGTGAAATTTGTGTATTAGATGTTATTTTATTTAGATATGTGAAATGCCTATACATTGATAAAGGTATGCTATTGTGAAAAGTAAAATACTTTGTTAGACAAACTTTGTCAATAATGTACCTACAAATGTGTATTAGTTTTGTTGCATCTTCAGCAAGTATGCCAATTTTAAAGGTACTCTTCTTATTTGATAGTTTGAAATTTAATTTACTTGATGCTAAACCTAAATCTGACTTTACGTTATCAGTTATGTCATCTACATGCACCCTAATGCAATATATTAGCATTTTAGGATATAAACAATACAATTTTAGCTTTATGTTTTTATTTTTTTTAAAATAATTTAGATCTATCCTTCATATCTTCACCACTATATGACTACACCAAATACCTTGAAATTAACTAAATTCTGAAAATATATAAACGAACATGGTAATAACATGTTGTACAATAAGCTATGTGAAGTGTACTACAAACTTTGCTTTATTTTATTGAACATCATTTTTTTTGTTACTTTTCTGTTGACACGCGTATTTGCACTATCATCTCACCAATGCTCAAAACACTCACCAGCCAACATTAGGTTCATTGCTTCAGAGCTTAAGCCTTCAAGATGGATCTTTGAAGTTCACTTTCTTCTTCATTGACTCTTTCAAATTCAAGTTTCTTAATTGTATTTTGTGGTAAGTTTTTCTCGCTTTTTTCTTCCTTAATTTTTTTTTCCTTCAATTTTTTTCTTGTGCAATTACTGATTTTTTTGGAGAATATAAAGACATGAAGTTTACAGATGTGACCATTTTTATTTCTCCTAATCCATTTGTGGAAAGGAAAATTCGATGAAAATGACTATAAACAAAATAATATTTAACAACCATCCAAACAAGTTGTTGATGAAGATGGAGATACTCTTGCTCAAATTTCGGCAAACATTCATTATTTGAATCAAATTTTGGTATTTATTCTTTAAGATTATTGTTCTCGATTGTATTTTCTCTATAAATAATATATTAATGTCAATATTATTTTCTGATTTATTCATGCATCTTCACGAATAAATATTCAAGTTTCCTTAGTGCACTAAGGGTGTTTGATAATATGCCTACATCGAGATGGATCTTTGATTCAGCACTAAAGGTTGGTCAAGCTGTCAACTAATAATTATTTTTCCCTTTCTTGCTTCTTAGTGAACTTTTTTTGTACTGTTGAAGGGAGAGAGGTAGAAAAGAGATATGCGATGCATAAATACCTAGACAAATAAATAAAAAAATGTCTTTCTTTTGTTTTCTTAGGTGAAGGAGAAAAGGAAAAAATATGTGATTGTTATTTGTGGAATTTGAACCTTTCAATTCCAGGTAGAGTCTAAGTTATTCATAAAATGAATTGATCCTCAACTCCCTTTAATTCTATATAGAAGCAACATTACGTGCCTCATTATGAAAAATCATTTTTTTAAAATTTTATCACAACTAAACTAGAAGGACCAGAGTTATTTTCTTGCTTCCTGGAATAAGAATACAAGAGGGTACTTGAATGTTTCTCATAATATCAAATAATTTAGAATAATTGAAGGGTCTTCTCTAGATTTGGTAACAACATTTGATGTTGGACCTAATTAATGTGCGGAATGATAGTTAAGTTGTCTGTATGCGGTCATCATCAGTTGTATTGGTTTATGAATGCTCATAGAATGAAATAATGCATTTATTGCAAATGATGTTCCTTTACATTTGAGTTTTATACATGATCAATGTAAATGTTTTTTTGCACTATCAGGTTAGCAGATTTACATTAACCTTCTTGATAAAATGTGCTACCTACCATCATATGTAAAAATTATTTATGCTACGTTGACAATGTATATTATTTATTAAACTCTTACGTTTTATTGTGCTTTCTATTCTGGCTTTGAAATTTGGGGGCTAAAAAAAAGGTTGGGATGTTCATTGTTCAACTAATTTGAGATATAAAACGATGATATTGATGTAATGAAATTGGAAGATTGTGTAATTCAAAACATGGTAAAGTCTCTGATTTCTATTCATAAGTTGCAATCCTTGATTGTTTTTCATTGTATTGAGTTATTTTTCATAATGTTGGCAATTTTGACAAATTTACAATGATTTTAACTCCACTATATACATACTTGGTCACCCATGGAAGAATGTTTGAAAAGATAATTCAGCAATTATTTGGAAACCTTTCCTCATGTTGGGAACCAAAATGAGGTACAAGAAGCAATGTAAAGTGTACTTCAAACAGAACTTGAGTTGTACGAGTAGGATTAAAATAGTAAATTCACTTTATTCACTCTCTCACCTCTGCTTCTACTCTTTCTTCTCTGCCTGACAACTTTCATGCCAAATTGACAGCTATTTTAAACCTTCAACGGAGTTAAACTTTACTTCAGAATTTCACTCCAACTTCTCAAGTTCTTTCAATTGTTTACCTGGTAAGTATTCTTCTTCTGTGGTATTGGCCCTCTTTCCTTATGAATCTACTCTTTTTTGCCCATTATTGTGTTTATGCTTCCTATTATTCTACTGATTTTTCTTATTTTAGCTCTTCCACAATTTTTCTTGGATTCTTTTGAGTTCTAATAGATGTCTCTTGAAATACATGCATAATTTTGTTTTCAATATTTTGCAGTTTCTAGCTCTAAAATACTAAAAATATTAGTAGTATTTTCTCATCAATATATGATACTTTTTACAGATAATTAATGGCTTGATGCGGTCGCATGTTTGACGAAATTTCCCAGTGAAGGTAAGACTTGGGTGTTATGAAGAGAGATTAGTTACAAGAGTTGATTGTTTTGGCAGATGATTCAAGGTGCTAATGAAGTTGAACAGTGGAATTAGGTGAATAGACATTTTCCCTTATAATATCTTTTTTTCATATGGTGTTTTCCCCAAAAAAATATTGAGAAAGAATTTGAGTTGCCGAATTCTTTGATGCTGTCATGAAATTAGAAGTGATAACGTAATGCTGAAAATTTAGGGTAAGCTTTCAGTATTGATCTTTTTGTTGTTTGAACTACATTTTCGAAAAAATTCAGCCACTAATATAGTAAGTTGAGGTGGTATTCAAAGAAAAATTGTTTAAATTACAAAGTCAGAATAACAAGCAGGTTGAATCAGGCGAAAAGGTTGATTTCAGGCTCTCCAATTTCCAAGTCGTTTAAGGTACCATTCTACATTTTCTTAAGAACCTTTAAAACTTTTTGGCAATGAACCGTGATGTTGGTGTTGCATTTATTTTTAGCAGTTCTTGGATAAAAGCTGAAACTTTAATATTTGAAAAATTCTGTTACTAGATTGAGTTCTAGAAGTCTGGCATATGATCTTATGCTTTCTCAAAGTTTTTGTTTCATGTGTTCATATTAGTTAGATACAATTGATAATGTTAAAAATATTTTTCATCTGATCAATCCAAAAAAAAAGTGAACATAAGAAATCTAGCAAACAAGTAATAATGTTGACGCTAGAATTTTTTTGAGAAATGAGAGTAATAAAATGTCCGGGTAATGAAAGAATCCTTCAAGACTATTAATTTAATGCAGAAACGAACTCTTTTCTTTAATATTGAGTTTATTGCTCAAGAGGAGCTACCAACTCCTAAACTTTTTTATATCATATGTGAAATAGGAGTAGTAATTTGAGTATGCAATATAATAATATTGTGTTAAAAGTGATGTCATATGCTTCTTATAGAGTAATATAGACTTCATGTTTTCTCTTTTATTTGTAGCATAATATTCTTTCATCAGAATTTTGTGTCATGGTCGTTATTGAGTTCCTTGTGTTTTGCTTATTGCATTTGAAGGTTTGGCAATGAAATAGATGAAAAAATGGAGGTTTTGCTTGGTCCAAGTATGAGCTCTAAAATGTCTGTGATTATCTTTCACAAACATTTTTAGCTAATTTATTCTCACGTTCATTTTTTTTGAATATTTTTACTCTTTCCATGTCCCTCATTAGAAGTAAAACAATCATTTATTTTGTATTTCACGAGAGACAATTTTGTATATGAGATGTACGTGAGACGAAGAGAAGCCGACATTTTTAGTATGTGCTCTTTCTACGTCCCCAGATTAAGAAGCAGAAGGATAGGTAGAGCATGAGCTGTTGAAGACTAAGTTGTATTATATGTTAAATGTAAAAGGATTTTCTTAGTGGTTTATACAACATCAAGGTAATATTATGTTATTCAAACTTAAGATCTGATTTGATTGTGAACTCTGGGTGGCCCAAAGTAAGAAATGAACTTTTTGTTTTAGAACTATCCAACTTCCATATTTAAATGTGTAGCAGCCATTAAAAAATTATCAGTTGAGCGCTTATAACTTTAAGGTGGAATAGATCTACAAAAAGTTGGGGTTGATGTTCACAAAAAAAAAAACAAATTGTGAAGCTTGCCAATTGTTAATCAAATATGTACAAAGAGTTGAACTGGTCAGTACTAACAGGTGCCGCCTTTGGTATTTTTATACATATATTTAAAAAATACTTGCCTAAATTTCTATTTTGCAAAAATAGGAGGATTGACAGTTATCTCAATTTCAATTCAATTTTAGTTAGCATTATTTTTATTTTTGCACGTATTGTAACAATATTATACCAATATTATACATAGAATCCTTAATTATAATTTACTCATTTTAATAACATGTTGGGCACGTGCGATGCATGGGCATCATCCTTCTAGTATATATATACACACTGGATTTAATTGAGACTTGATGAACTTATTTCTTCTATATATTTAATAATTTTTTAATAGACTTTTGGAGACAATTTAATAATAAGTTTTAAGTAAGAAATTTACATAGTCAATAAAAGGAGAGGTAGGAGCGCGAATTAAGTAGGCTAAAGGGTCCTCTAGGCTAAGAGTAGGGTATTAAAAAAATTGAGGCTTTGACGAGTAAGTTCATAGAGCTAGTGAAAATTCTCAAATACAAGAGAAAGATTAACATTACTTATGTCCAAGAGTCCAAATAGTAGGTACTAAGATTCGAAATGTGGCGGGTTTAAGTTGTGATATTGTTTGCAACAAATTTTAAATATATCGAATAACTCAACCATAAATAAAAATTCAAAGAAACAAGCAGATTTTGTTGATAAATCAATATGGGTATAATTTTATTCCTTCCTTGATTCTCTCTTTTAAGATTTTTTTTATTGTTCGAGGATCGTTAGTGACGTATTTATCAAATTAAGATGATTTGAATTTGATCGCTTTATGAATATCCCATAAATTAGTGAAATATTCGAGATGCCTCTTCAAAGGAATATATATACCTTTTATATAGGCATGAGCTAAGATATAGATTAAAGTAGCCTCCAAGAACCCCAACTAAAATAGAATTCATCTTGTAGAGTCCTACAAAATTTCGTTGTCTATAAATTCCCCCTACTTCAAGGCTTGTCGAAGTGTAGACTTGATGAAACTTAAAGACGAGGCTTGAAGTATCCATTAAAATAGACTTTCCATCTTTACAGTTTTGTGAGTTCAGATTTGCAGATCTGATTTGTGAGAGAAGAGATGAATGATAGATTTGGTCCAACCGGACATGCCAATTTATTTGCAACAAATTTTAAATATATAGAATAAATCAACCATAAATAAAACCTAAAGCAACAAAAATATTTTATTGATAAATCAATAAGGGTACAATTCTGTTCCTCCCTTAATTCTTCTCTCTTAAGATTTCTCCATGATACAAAAATATTTTATTGATAAATCAATAAGGGTATAATTTTGTTCCTAACTTGATTATTCTCTCTTAAGATTTCTCCATGATTCGAGAATCGTTAGTGCCGTATTTTTCGAATTAGGATAAATTTGATTTGATCTCTTTATAAATATTTCATGAATTTGTCGAATATTCAAAATGCCTTTTCAAGGAAATAAAATATCATTTATATAAGCATGAACTATGATTTAGGGTAAAATAGTCTCCAAGAAATCTAACTGAAATAGAACTGATTCGTAGAAACTGAAAACCCAGACAGATTTGAACGTTATTTTTTTAAAAATAATTTACCATTAACAAAAATTTAAATAATAATTAAAAATAAACTCAAACTAAATCCCAACTTTAAAAAGTAAAAAAAAAGAAAAAGTACAACCATTTAAAAGCAATATTGGAGGAGACAAAAAAATCATGGCTTTGACCTACTCCTCCCCAGCCCCGATAAGAGATTGACCCGCCCCACATGGCCTTTAACCCACACCCCCGCACCACCCCAGTGCCGTCCCTAATTTTAAGAGCAAATATTGTAATAAACTAGTCATTTCTTTAAAATAATAAAAAGTGGTATTTGAAATTAGAAAAAACTAAAATAAGTTGCCATCTTTTTTATTTCAAAGTAATCAAAGACATTCTTTGAAACACAGTAACTTCTGTAAAATTAATATAGCAAACAAATGTTTTGTCTAATGTGAAAAATGACACCTAGATGAAAGAAAGGTGTCAGGTAGTACTGACTAAGGTAACAGTTGAATCCAAAACTGAAATATATACAAGTTTAAAATGAAATTTATATATTTAAAACTTAAGTTAAAAAATACTACTATAAGTCACAAACATGACAAATCATAATTTTCAAAACCAGCTAAGAGGAAATTTTTAAAATCCAAGTGCAAATAACGTTCCAACAAAAGCTATAGATTAGTTAACCAAAAAAAAGTATAGAAGGACTAAATTGTTTTTGATTGGAAAGAAAAAGGTAGAAGTAACAAGGGATGAACCGTTTGGGTAAAATCCCTGTTATGACAAAAGATGCAGAGTTTTGAACTTTAAAGCTGAGGAGCAGTACTATTGTACATACAGACGGGGGGCTTTTTATCTGAAAAAATCAACGATGATGCCTGCCCTGAAAGCCGCCTTTATTCTTGGCAATGAAGCCGTTCTTTGGTTTTGGAATCTCATGAATATCCATCACCTGTATTGTCCTTTGCTTTTTAGCTTCACAAAAGCAAAAACAATACATCAACAGTCAATAAAATTCAACTAGAGCAACTAACTCTACTTTTACTATTGCTAATATTATACAAATCCAAAACCACACCATTTTGAGCTTCTTGGTAGTTCTCCTGAAGCCGCCTTCTTGCTGAATTCAGCCTCTCAATATCTATAGCTGATTCCCTCGGAGGAGGTCTCTGCAAATACCCGGAACAGACATCAGTTCCATATTTACAAAACTTCACTCCCATCAGACTGTCTGGTGCATGATGCACCTCACCAGCAATAACTAAATTGGATGCATTGTATTTCAATATTAGGCAAGTTACTGAGGCTAATAACTAGCACCTACAGGTTACAGACACAACTAAAAACCCATTCAAGAACCAAGTTAGTTATATTGTGATCATTCGAGTGGATGATTGAGGAATAGATACTGCAGCAATTACAGCTTAAACACCATCTCTAATATGGAAAAAGATTCGTAATAGTAGTCAACTGTATACATATTGGACCTGCTGACCTGCTACCATTATTATTTGTGAAGTAGTTGAGCTAAACTATACCAACTTAACTTTAGTCAAATACTGAAAGAGCTTCACGTCACTATACTCTACCCTGAGCAGGAAACCCATTCATCTCATTATTAATTGACACACTTTCTTTAACTAGTAGTAAATAGCAAACTCTAGCAAGAGCGAATGTCGTACTAAACCATGCAAGTATACAAGAGTTGAGCTTTATACACTTGGGGGAGGAGCCGAAGCAGGTTTAGGAGCAGACTGCAGTGGTCTAGTAGGGGTTACATTCCGTTGAGGAACTGGTTTAGGCTTGTACTCTGATTCTGAATTATTCCTGTCCGAGCTCGAACTCCCATCTAAAAGGAAAATGATTGGTCAAAGACGATCAAATGCATACTAGAGTAAGTACTAGGCAAACGGACCAAAATGACATGTTAGAATCAGATTCCAATCTTATACTCACTTCGAGGATTCGGTGAGTATGCGAAGTCAGGAACCTGTAAAATTCAAAAAGAAAAACAAAGAAGTTAATAAAGAATATCAAACTTAGAATCCACAACGAATGGTCCTCCGACCAGACACTCTTTCTTTCAATCTGCCCTCTGAGTGCTTTTCTTGTACAACTGAGAAAACAGACTAGACACAAGTAAATTCCTTAAATTTACCTGATGATTACCATTCTGTTGATTCCTCCGAACACTCTGTTGGGGCGAGTCATCATCAACAGCTGTCACCATTACCATAACAAAACTAACTCATCAGTATCTTCATCATCTATCTATTGTGTGTTTTGGTGAGACAAAAGACACAAATCAGAGACTATATTGGTTTGTGTGGATAACATTACCAATAAGATTTGCAGACTCATGTTGCTCAGGCGGGTTGAGCCTAACCCAATCATCGACAGTTCCTTTCCATTTTCTGGTACAAAAGAGAAGAAAAATAAATCAAACACAAACTTCTCACCCCAAAAAAAGGGGATCACATAAACTTGCAGCTGTAACTACTCTTCAACTACTTCATTCCAAGAAAATCACAACAAAATTCATGAAAAAATCAAACCTCACAAGCATCTTCACCAATCTCCTAACTTCACTTGATGGATGCTTCCTCAATTGATTCACATGCCTTCCAATATCGGTATCCTAACAAATAATTTCAATCCAAACACTAACTTAATGGAACAAACAACAATAAATCATACAAAACCAAACAAAAAGCAAAAAGAAAAAATTCACCTGAAGAGCTTGGAATGTAATATCCATATCAGCTAAAGTTTGAAGCAAGTCAACCACATCCTCATCCGACTAATTCATAAGTTAAATAAAATCAGCTCATCAATCGTCAATCATCAATCAATTCAAACATAAAGCAAAAAAATAATAATAAATAAATAAACTACCAGTTGTGGATTTTCAAGCTGTTGTTTGATTGTAAGAATTTGAGTTTGTTCATCATCATCATCAAACAATCCTCCATACGGATCTGCATCTTCCTCTTCCTCATTCTTCTCATTACTATTCTCCTTCTCCCGTTGATTCGACTCCGGTGTTAACGGACTCTTATTCATCATCATCTCCACATTTCTAGTACCGTTATCTAACCTATGCTGACCATTACCAACGTCATCTGAGCTCCGGGAGCGCGTGGAGTACAATTTTTCAACGATTCCATCACGTCGACGTTTCATTTCATCGGCACAGTCAACTGCAGCAACAGAAATCGCCGCATCAATCATCGTCCATACATCTACCTTCGATTCCGATAGAATCAACCGGAATTCATCCAAATCCATTAGGAATAATTTACCGGAAAAATTGTTGAATATATTATTGGAATTTACATGAGTAGATCCATGGATGATGATGAAGAATCAGAAGAAAACGACGCCGTAATAGGAAGCATTTTGTTAGATCTGATTATGGGAATTTTTTGGATGATTTTACGAGTCGTCTTCAGAAACCAGACAGAGAACAGCACATAACAAGAGGAGTAGCGTGGGTGGGTGGGTGGGGAAGAAAAGGGAGAAGAATATGGAGGATTTTTTTGGAATAATTTTTATTATTCTATCTCTTTGGGCTTATGTTTTAGGTTATTTTGTTAATTATGACAAAATTTTGGGAAGCTAAAGTGATTAATTTTCACGTTTCGATTTTCGAGAGTCAAGTTTTAAATGTTTGACTAGGTTTTAAAGAAAAAGTTAATTTTTTTTTAATTTTAAAGAATATTTTGATATTTTCTCTGTTCTTTTTAGTTGTAAATTTGTACTAATAATTTTTTTTTTAGAGTCAAATGATATGAATTTTGATTAACATTTTAAGATATATTTTTTCATTATATCAATATGAAAAATGTTGCAATTTGTAGTACCTTATGTATAGTTTTTGAATATCTAAAATTTATTTTTAAAATATCAAATTAATTTAATTTAATTTAGCTTTGAAAATGAGTCAAACTGACTTTCGAAAAATGTAATATTTAGTTGTCATATTATGTTTTTCGAGAGTCAATTTGACTAATTTTTAAAGTTAAATTAGATTAAATTAATTTGATATTTTAAAAAAATATATATATATTCAAAAACAATACATAAAGTACTATAAATTGCAAGTTTTTTTTTATATTAATATGATAAAAATAAATACATCTTAAAATGTTAATCAAAATACATATCATTTGACTTTTAAAAAAGAAAGCTATAACAACTAAAACAGAACGAAGGAAATACATATTTTTAATTTAAAATTATAAAATTCCAAAAAATATACAGTCTCATATTTAATGTAGACTTAAACTAAGACAATTAAATTAAATAGTAAGATTAGTCATTTTTAATTAATACTAAGGGGTGAGCTGTGAAGCAGCAAATGGTTTTTGATGCTTTTGTGTTTTTTCTCTCTCTCTATATATAATATTATAGTATATATTTATTTTCTCTCACTAGAATGTAGTGGGCATTTTTGTTTGTATATGAGGAAAGTAAAGTTTAGTGAATTGGACAAGTGGAATAAGTGGATTTGGCTTCTTTTGTTGGTAGGCTAATACTTATCTTTATTATAATTATACTTCCCTCCAATTATGTATTTTTTCCATAAAAAGTTAAAAAAGGGGCAAAAAAGTAAAAAAGAAAATGAAGTTAATTTATCTATCGTGTCATAATATAATATAAATTAATTTGTATTTATTGAACTATTTGATTATTTGGATAAGTTTGACCATTTTATTAAAGTTTTTTTGACTTATATATGTGTTTTACTATGCTAAACACAAAAATGTAAGAAATGTTCTTCGTCTCATAATAATTATTCACTATTTATTATCTAGATAAATACGGTTGAATATTTATTTTTAGTATAATGAACAAGTAATAATAGACAGAGTTTATAAGCTAAAATAGATAAAATTATAGTTTGATTATTAAGTTAGTGTTTGGTTATAGATTTAATTAAAGGAAAAAAAAGATTTGAAGTTTGTTAGAAAAATAATTTGTGGATATTGTAATTGTATTTGGACATCTATTTATTTAGAAAAAAAAATAAAGATTTATGTGAGTGAGGTGGAAGTAAAATTTCATCCCAAAATTGGTTTGGATCAATTCTTAAATTTTGACATTTTTTGAAGATAATTCATGAACAAATAATAATTTATTTAGAATCGAGGTGTGATTATTATTGTATAATTTAATCACGCTCAATTTACAATTTTTAAAAAAATTTATAAGCACTTTATTTTATTTGAATCTTCTATTAATATTGTTTTATTCCTAATACACTTTGTAATCTTCAAATTGGCCTTTCATTTTTGTTATTGGTTCATTTCCATTTAAGTTTTCTTTTTTACTACACAATCAAGTCCACCGTCACTCAACTATATATGAAGTAAAAAATAATGAGACCCATCATTTGACCATAATAATAGTTTTAAAAAAAAAATCACAGTACATCGTCATCATTTTTTATTTTTTTATTTTGTTCAATTTCATTTCAATGACGATAAATAACGAGTAGTGTTGAAAAGTTTAAACATATTATAAAATAAAAGTAATATATGATAAAAGCAATATTAAAAAAATTAAATATTTTTTTCTAATTCTTTTACATTATATATTTAAAGTGCAGAGAAAAACGATATCAATTTGTAATCCTCTATTTATAATTTTTTATAAAAATATATAAAAGGTTATCATAATATGACATTAATTAATCATGATAATGAAAGTGAAAGATCATGATTCATGAAGAAGGTGGGGATATAGCATTAAAAATTTAAGGCCATGAAGAAGGAACATAATGATGAAAAATAATGAGGAGATAAAGGAGATTATATAAAATTTTCATAATAAATGATTTATTTTTGATGATTTGTAAAACTGGAAAAAAAATCTCAAAATTGAATCAATTCCAGAAATTGATAATATTGAAATTGGTAACCTAATAACCATATAGATTTGATTTGATTTTAATATTGAAAATATAGTTTAGGTGGTTTGGTTTTCATTTAATTAAAAATGTATCAAACTGCACTACGAACATTTTTAGTGTCAAATTACTTTTTCGTAGTTTGAAGGTTTTTTCCAATTAAAATGATAGTAATGAATAGAATTATTTATTTAATATAGTCGGAATTTGGAATTGAGTTATGATATTTCAATTCATTCTTTTAAATTTCTGACAAAATAATTGATTTGATTTCTTGTTATTGTGGAATTCGTCTTAGTCCATAAAAATAAAAATTAAAAATTAAGAAAGAAAGACAAAAATCTAGGAAAAAAATTATCGAATGAATATCATGGAAAAATATTACTTCCCTGTTTGAAGGATAAAGTTATTGTGTCTTTTATAAGAAAAAATAAAAAATAAAAAAAATTGAGAAAGACAAAATTCCAAAAACAAATTATGGAATGAATGTCAAGAGAAAATATTAATTTTGCGTTCTAAGAAAAATATTATTTATCATGTATTTTATATTTTAACTTATTTTTTTATTTTGATAAAATTCTGACACTATTTTAAAAAGTTAAAATTCATGTTAAATGTTTGTTATAACAACTCTTATTGGGGAAAAGGGTTCAAAACACACCTAAACTATAGGCAAAATTGATGTTACACATATGAACTTTGCGGTCCTATGACCCCCCAGACTTATTTTTAGTGTATTTTTATGGGTATTATTGGCTACTTGCTGCTCTAACTAAGCCAATAATACCCATAAAAATACACTAAAAATAAGTTTGGGGGGTCATAGGACCCCCGCAAAGTTCATATGTGTAACAACAATTTTGCCCATAGTTTAGGTGTGTTTTGAACCCTTTTTCCCTCTTATTGAGAACCATCATTTGACCAAAAAAAAAAAGAGACTAAATCACAGTTCATCGTCATCACTTTTGTTGTTTGTCTGCTCAATTTTATTTAAATGACAATAAATAAAAGGTAGTGTGAAAAGTTCAATCGTGTTATCAAACAATAGCAATATAAAATAAACATATTAAAAGATGAAGAGAATAAAAATAAAAAATAAAAGAAGAGAGTTTTTATTATTTTTAATTGTTATATCTTTATTTATAGCGTTTATAGAGACAGAAAAAGTTATCACATTAATTATAAAAAATATATATAAGGAAAAAATCACGAAAAAGGTAAAAGACATAAAATGAGAGTAATATGAGACAAAATACTACAGAGCAATAGAGAGATAACATAGGAGACAAATATATTGTTTCAAATATATTCAAGTACGTAGAATGTAAGCTCTTGTACCTTTATTTTTTTGTTGTTCATAAAAGACATACAAAAGATTATTATAACAAGACATTGTTTATGAAAAGTACATAAAGATTATGGAGAAGGTGGAAGACATAACATTAAGAATTTGAGGTCATGAAAAAGTCGAAACACAATGGAGAAACGTATCCAAAAAAATTAAGAAATTATAATTAGTGAGTATCCATATAAATAAAGTATTTATAATAAATTTTGACACAAATTATTAGTTTTGTCATTGAATTATTGACAATATAAAAAAATATTTCTTTACTTGACTAACTTAACTTAGATATACCTCGATCTGTCATGTGACATAACAAGTGGTCTCAAACTCTTGTATGAGCATGAGACTCATAATGAAAAGCCCAAAGAAGTGTTGTAAACACCCCTAAATTTGATAGGAATTTAGGGGTGTATTCCACTCATGTTGCAAGATAAAGGATATATTTAAGTTCAGTTGGAAAAATAAATGAGAGTTTTCAATAGTTTGGGGATGAAGTTAATAATCCACGTTGAGTTTTGAGATTTTTTCAATACTTTTCCCATAAATATTCTCTATTAAAATATTTGTACTAGAGATGTATCCAGGAGTAGGTCACTGGGTTCAGGTAAACCATGCTCTCCTCTTGAGATTATATAGAGTAGTGTTACTATTTTTTACTCCTTTCGTTCAACAATAGTTGTCCACTATATTATTTTGGGATGTGAAACAATACTTGTCCACTTTAGAAAATCAATGGATAATTTTACACTTATAGTTCCTAATTTACCTTTATCATTAATTATAATAACTTCTCTATTACATTTTCAAGAGAGTGTATTTATTATATTGAAAGGGTAATATAGTAAAATTATTCTTCTATTTATAGTTTCTTAAGAAGTGTGCAAAATCAATAGTGGACAACTATTGTTGGATAGAGGGAGTAAAAAACACTTAAATATAGATACGTGAACTCACACTCAAGTATCATATACTGCAATGATAATTGAGTGCACTTATCTAAGTAAGGATAACAATTTAAATCTTATACTCCTATATCTTGTCTTTTGCCGTTTTAAAATTTGATAATACCTTTTAAAATAGTTATTGATAACACTTTTGGCGTTCTAATTAATTATTTTTTCTTTCTTTTTTAGTTTTAACCTTTTAAAATTTTACAAGTTTGTCATATTGAAAATTCCTAAATATTTTAGCAATGTAATTTTTCTATTTAATCAAACCAAATGTGTAAATAAAAACTATTAGTACTCGATGATTTATCATACAATCAACGAGTTCAATCGATCTCAATATCTTTGACATAAAAATCACTTTTTGAATCAAATAAGAATTAATTTTAGACCTATAATTTTAAATATTTAACGAGTTCAAATAATAAGATCCTAAAAGTCAAACAATCAAATATATATATTAGATCTACATTTTCATAATAATATGCTGAACCTTTCGTAATTCTAAATACTAAATACGTTTCTAATTTATAGTCTTAGAAAATAACTAGTCTTAATGTTGTGTAATCTATGTACAACAAAGTACTTCACCATAATAAACTTTCTATCGTAACCACATTGGCCTACCCGTTGACTCTTGTTGTAAATTGTGCTATCAAGTCACCAATCTGAAACAATGCAAAATATAATAACAATAATATATACAGTGTAATTTCATAAGTAATGAATATAATGTGATATATTTTGTAATCATCATTATAATTAGCATGAACATTGTTGTTAGCGTGTTGAATTGCAATTATAACAATGATACATAATATCAAAATAAGTGTCATCTTAGCCAGAATCATGTTGATTATGAAATTAATAAATATAATATGTACTTTACTTTGACTAAGCTATCCTTATTTAATAAATGTATCTTGAAAACTGAACACAGTTAAGTTGATGGAGTTTAACGGTATAGTTAATAAAACATGTTACTCCATTTATTTTTGTCTTGAATTCCTAAGCTAGGAATACGATGGAGGAATTCCACCGATCAATTAACGTGACACCTTTCAACATTTCAAGATTCAAATATTTTTTTTTAATTATTATAATTTTTATATACTTTTTAAAAATTTAAATTATTAATTATTTTGGCTTGTAATAGTTTTTATTAATAATTTTAAAATATATAAATTTTATTTTAATTTTTTTAAAATTTCATGCTCAAATTCATAATCAAAATTAATTTTATTTGACCATAGAAAAAGTAAAACGTAATTTTATCATCATTATATTAGGATCAAGTAATCCCAAACGGCAGAGATCTTTCCTTTCTCATCCTTCAAAGAGAATTAAAAGGAATGTCATCGTCTCTATTATAATGAAAAGTAAAATAATTGAAGTTTATTTATTATTTAAAATTAAAATAATATGAGTCTTAGATTAAGTGGTATATTGAAAGTCTCGAGTTTGAATCTGAATATGATTTTTTTTGGGAGCGCCACCTCCAAATGAACTATAGTATGCGATCTGAATTTAATTGAGATCTCAATTCAAATTTCAAACACCAAATAAAAAAGGGAAAAGAAGACAAATATACCCTCGAACTATTGTAAATAGTATGCAGATACCTCCGTCATACTTTAGGGACATTAGTGCCTCTGTCGTTAAAAAACTAGAGCATATATACCCTTTATACTAACAGACATACACGTGTCATAATCTTATCCATCGACCCGACATCGGATCGATGGATAAGATTGTGCCACGTGCCCCTATTTATTTTTCCATTAGAATGAAGGGCATATACGCTCTAGTTTTTGGACGGCAGGGGCACCAATATCCCAAAAGTATGACGGAGAGTATTTATATACCATTTACGATAGTTTGGAGTATATTTATCCTTTTTCTCAATAAAAAAAATAAAAAAATAAAAATACATCAATCAAGAATATCATCAAATTGAAAACAATCGATCATCGATAAGAGTTAATTTTCTATATAAAACCCGACCTACATGAAAGTTCATTCCTTGGATGTGTTTTTTCTCTCTTTTTAATGGTGCTTTCATAAACATTTTCTCTTTTAATGGTGCTTTCATATTTTAGAAATTTTAAATTTCATAAAAAGGTTATTTTTTCTTTTAATGGTGCTTTTATAATTTAGAAAGGGTTTTTACTGAAGATGGACTATTATTTGAAAATTACAAATATTCTTCCTCCGTTTTGTCACTTTTATTATCGAGAGTCAATTTATTAATTTTTAATACTAAATTAATTAGATATTTAAAATTAAAATTTAGATATTAAAAAACTATTCACACTAAAACAAATTATAACTTTCTCATATTACTATAATAAAAAAATAAATTTTAAAATATTAATCAAAATTCATATAATTTAACTCTCAATTAATAAAAATCATAATAAATATTGTAAAATAAAGGAAGTATAATTTAAAATTTTCTCCTTAAAACATATGGAATGGAGTGATGCGAGTTTCGAATCGAATCGGATCAGATCAAATCGGATCGAAATTAGGATGTTCTAACCGACTGGACAGCCTTAGCTCAGTGAGGGACAGGGTCGGTGCCTGTCAGACAACTCTCACTTTCATAAATGCCTAAAAACAGTAATCACAAATATAGTACGTACTTCATTTATAGTAATCTCTCCGTTTCATTTTATGTGATAATATTTGATCGGATACAAAGTTTAAAAAATAAATGAAGACTTTGAAATGTTTACAAAATTGCTCTTTAAAAAGTAGACTCACTTTTTCTCTCTCCTCATAAATATATTGGAGTACTATTATTTTTAAGATTAAGTAAAACCAACAAGGGTAAAAGAGGAATTGTACCTTTAAATACTTACCATATAAGGAAATGTGACATTATTTTTGGGACTGACCAAAAAGAAAATGGTGCCACATAAAATGGGACGGAGGGAGTATTGAATTAGTTTAATTTGATACGGAGTTTAAGATGAAAAGATAGGTTTAAAATTTACGATCTAAAATAAGTGATAAATATTTGTATAACTATAAATCATTTAATTAAAGATAAAATAAATATTTTAAAGTTAAATTGTTATTTAATATAAAAATGTCATTTTTTTAATACAGACTAAAAAGAAAAGTAAATCATATAAACGAGAACAAAATATATTTTTCTCCTTTTAGATTTCACATTAAAATATTATTTAAAGATTCTGAAAACTAAAATTTTGATCCTAGATTTTTTTTAAAAATAATTTATTTAGTTGTAAAAGTTGATCATATAAAATATTTTCAAGTTTTTAAAAATTAATTTGAAAATTTTGAGACTTCCATCCATGAAACAATAAACTACATATCAAAATAATAATTCCACATTCTAAAAATTACAATTTAAAATTTTGAAATTTTCATTTCACATTTCAACATCAAAATCTACCCCAGTCATGAGTTGTACTCGTACGATCTCAATTTATGTGACAGTTCTTACATTAACCAATTTTTTTAAAACTCAAAAATTAATTTAATTAAAAATTACTTTTTTTTTAAAAAATAATCTAAAAATCTATAAAGTTGCACTCATACAATCTCAATTTATGTGATAATACTTACATTAATCATTTTTTTAAAATTTATATTACCTTTTTTATCTAAAAATAATTTATAATATTTATTTCTTTTTTTTTTTTGTGCCACATAAATGCTATTAAAACTAAAGAATATAAAAGATTTCAAAAGAAAAAAAAGAAGAAGCCTTGTACCTTAGTTTATCAAAGATTCTCTGTCTATACTGCCAGCCAGGTATATATATATATATATTACAGGTGTAAGTAATGATTCATACAAAAAATTAGAGAGGCTGTATTGAGTGTTGTTGACAGTTGATTAGCTGGAAGCATTTGCTGATTTGCTCTTTCTGTGTGTTTTTTCATCTTCTCCCACTAAGTTTAACAGAGCAGAAGTTCAACAACATCAAAATATAGGTGATTCTATTAAAAAAACTGTCTTTTTTTTTCTCAACTTGAACTATTAACATGAAATTGTAACTTAGAGTTTATCTGTACACCTTTTCCTTTGTGGGTTTTTGTTTTTATACAATTTTAGCTTACTTGCTGATGAGAAATTTTCAAGATCTTATTTTTATTTTTGAAATTTGAGAGGGAGTTCAAGTTTCAATGTGTATTGGATTGTATTGAGAGGGGAAGGTTGTGAATTGTTTGTAGATTTATGGGTTTGGGTGGTTTTGATTCCTCTCATTGGGAAGTTTGTGGTTTTGTTTTGATGGTGGTTTTTCATTTTGTATATGAAGTCTTTGGGGGTGGCAATGAGGTGGGGAAGTAGTTGAGTTTTGGGTAGTGGGATTGTATATGTGTGTTTTGTTGTTGAAGATGATTTGTGATTTCTTGATGGATAGAGGGAGAAGGTGAAGAGGGGTAAGTTAATGGTTGGTGATTATTGTAATGGTCTAGTCCTACATGGGGTTTGTATAGCTATTGGGCTCTCGCATCTCAATAGCTAGCTTTTGGGGTGTGGTTTTCCCGAGATTGTAACAATTGTGGTGTTTTGGGGTTGGTGTAACTGGTGGTTTTTGTAGGGAATGTGAAGGAGAGCAATTTTTGTAGTGTTGGTTCAGGTTGAGAAACACTTTTTTGCCCATGTCAACATTCTTCATCTAATTAGGTAGATTAGAAAAATGATCGAGCAATGATTGTATTTCTATTTAGTTTAGCAAATCACATTAAATATTACTCAATTCCATATTTTGTGTTCAATAGATACACTTTGAATCACGTTGGAGTGCTTAATAGGTATCAATCTTAGTTAATGAAGATGTGTGTCAACTTTAAGGGGCCCTTATGTATTTGGCCTTTTTTTAAATTTTTGATAAGTTGTTTGATGACAATTATAATCATATTTAAGCTTTGATGTTGACTACTGATTTGATAAGCATCTAGTTTTTGGATTACTTGCTGAATTAGTCAAATGATTCTGGGTGTTGATTCTTTTAGGTTGTATCGTTATCTTAATTTGACAACAGCCTTGTCTGAATGAAGTAAAATGATTTTTAATGGAAAATATTCTAACAGAATGTTTCACCTGAGGAAAATATTTCTAAATCTAGGATATTTGGTTGGACATAAAGTTGGTGGTGATTCTTTTAGGTAGCATCATTATCTTGATTTGATAACTGCCCTATCTGGATGAAGTAAAATGATTTTTTAATGGAAAATATTTTCATATGTTTCACCCGAGGAAAACATTTCTAAATCTAGGATGTTTGGTTGGACATAAAGTTGGTGGTGATTCTTTCCTTGTCTGGAAGCATGCGAATTGTTTGGAAGACATTTATGTTTGTAGATTTATGGCTTGTCTACAATTCATAGTTCAGGGCAAATTTATAGCCAAAAAGTGGGACTTGTGAACCCGCAGTCTTTCCGTAAAACTTGATATTTTATGAATATATTTTCTAAAATTGGGTATAATGTTATCTGTTGGCACCTGTGCTACAAGAAGGCTAAATGGTGCACTTGGTTGAATGCTGAATTATTTACCTAGAGGGAATGAAAGACCAAAGACCAAGTCTGATGAAATAATCTGAAGGGAAGTCTGCGGTTCTGTGTTGATGGTGGTTTTCTCTGTGTATATGAACACTTTGGGTGGCAATGAGGAGTGAAAATGGTTGCGTTTTAGTGAAGCTGGGTGGTGCTACTGTATGTGTATGTTTTGTTATTGAAGATGAGTTGTGGTTTCTTGATGGACAGAGGGAGAAGGTGAAGAGGGGTAAGTTAGTGGTTGGTGATTAATGTTATGGTCCCACATTCGCTACTCCTATGTAGAATCTAGGTGTCACTTAGGGATTTCATAATCAATGACATAGTATTAACTGGTATCGCCCACCGTTTGTCTAGGAAGGTGGAACAAATTAGATCAGGGTTATTGATTGAGGCGGTGGAGTGTAAGTGGCAACCCACAACAACTCTGTAAGCAAGGGTCATTAGCATTTGTTTAAACTTGTCATCCACTCATTCTTTATTAATAAAAATTACTTCTTAAAATTGGCACACACAGTTGTTTGAAGGTTTGCTCCTTCTACTAGGTGCAATGCTACTTTTGCAATGAATTCCTTTTTGTGTTTCTTGTACATCAATACCCCCTCCCCTCTCTCGCCCAACAAACAAGCATGAGCAACTTCCATTATAATAATTTCTTGTATTTTCTCGCAGTTGGATGTAGATTTCGGTGCACATATATTTGTTTTATGCCCACTTTGCAAAAGCAAAACAGTGTCTTTTGATATGTGAGTTGCATGTTCTTATCTATCTGCTGAGAGTCTGGCACTTGAATTTCTTGGCGTTATCCAGATTTTCCCTAGATTTTGTAGACATGATTTCTGAGCTGCTATGACATAAGTGGAAAATAAAGCTTAAGTTCCCTAATGTTTTTAAAAAGTTCAATGCAATAAAAGTTACATTTAGTCCCTAATCTCTATTTGGCCTTATCTGTTTGTCCTTATTCTCATCAGATCCAAACTTAGCAACCAAGATGATCCAGTTGTTCTCCAGATAATATTTTAAGGCAGTTTTTTGTAGTACTCCCAAAATACGAATAATTTAAACTGTCAGCCCCTAATGCATGCATGATCTCTATCAGAATTCTCACATCGGTTGTGGATGTGTTATTTGGTCTCTTTGTATGGTCCTGATCAATACTAACTTCATGAGCTAGAGGCCCAAGGTCCATCCCTTATAATGGTATCAGTGTCGGGCCAATCCTAATTCTTGGTTTATCCCATGTTAGATCCCCATATTATGTTGTCCATACGCCAGTTGTAGGCTTGAGCGTGGCTGTGGAGGGGGTGTTAGAATTCCCACATGGATGCGTGATATAATCTCTTTATATAGTCTTAGCAAATCCTCACTTCATGAACTAACTTTTGGGGTTGAGGTCCTAATGTGCATATCTTATGAACCTCTGGAACTTTTACCTCTTTCTCTAGTTTTTATGCCAGAATTGGATAGATCACATGGAAGGGCTCCACATGGGTGATTTTGATGAATGAATTTGGGATCCAAAACAAAGTGTTGTTGGGTGACTAAATTGCTGGAAGTCAATGTTCAGACACTACATTGCATTTCTTCTAAAAAATATTAAGGACTTCCTTATGTGGAAAACTAAAAACAGAAAGAAGAAAGGATTTTGTGCCATTTGTGTTGAAGAAGTCCCAACTTTTGGTGGTCATGTCAGATGTCATGCATGGGTAGACATTTTTCAGTTTGCTGTAAATCACCTTCAATTATGTTAGAAAAATGTGCTAGCACCTAAGCACTTGTTATAATCGGACCTACGCTTATAGATTTTATATTGCAAACTGTCATAACATGAGATTAAGTTTGATCCAACAACTTTTCGGTTTTAGCAGTACATGGGACCTTTAGGTAAGTACTTAGATGGTTCTAACACACAAAGAAAGCTTTGGACTTGCTTTTTCATCTTTCCTACTGAGCTTGTACTCGTGTTCCTAGGTCTGTACTTCAGAATATGAGCCTATTTACTTCTATTATACGTGTTTCCTGAAAGATTTATGAAGGTTCTGACAATTCTTATTCTCCAGCTGGAAAATAAGTGTGATGGCGGTAGAGCTTGTCAACTCTGCAACAAGTGACAAACTCACTGAAATAGATTGGACAAAAAATATTGAAATATGTGAATTGGTCGCACGTGATCACAAGTATGACACTTTCTTTCAACTCTCTCTCAAATTATTATTCTAACGGTAGTACAAAATCTATTGGAAGTTTTAGATCTGTTAGCTAAAGTCTTTATCTGGCATACTTAGGTTTTTCTTTTTACTGAGATTGTTACAGCATTTGTAAACATTCCTTTAAATAAAGACTTCTCTGTTATCCCCTCTGTCTCATTTCATGTGGCGCATGTTCTTTTTTAGCATGTCTAAAAAAGAATGACACCTTTCTATATTTAGAAACAACTTCTAAATTTTTTCATTTTATCCTTAATGAGATGATTTATAGTCACACAAATGTCTATGACTTGTTTTAAACCACAAATTCAAAAGTCTTTCTTAAATTCTGTGCTTACGTCGTCATATAAAATGGGACGAAGGGAGTAGTATTTAGTGTCGAAAGTTACCAAAAAAAGGAGAAAAAAATAATGGAGCTCCCTGAGCTCATATTTTGCTACAGTAGTTGAAAACTATTTTCCTCCCTAATATTTAAAAGGTAACAAATTTGCAAGTTTCTTTTCTATTGCACCAATGAGGTGGCTATTCTATGGCACCTTAGTTAATGTACATGGTTAATCTTCATTTGCATGGTACCTGGGACATGCCGAAGTAGTAACCACATACTGAATTTATTTTTATAAGGATTGATGAGAGAAACTTATAGAACTTCTATATTTCTTAAAAATCTCCGGTTCATTTGTTAAAACCAAGTTCTTGCTAGTCTGGGGTGGACCTCCAATTTTTGTGCCGAATAAGTTTTCTAACAGAACTATGACTTAGCATTTTTCTCTACTTTTCAACCAAGCATTCAACTTCCATCTTATTGATGACTCAAGGATTTGATGTTGCTTTGATTTGAACAGGCAAGCTAGAGATGTCGTTAAAGCTATAAAGAAACGGCTGGGAAGTAAAAGCCCAAACTCACAACTCTTCTCAGTAAACGTCAGTACTTTTAGATTCTCCAACGTTTTTCCATCTCATTAGAAATAATGTTGTCCATTGATTGTATAACAATTTTTTTGCTGGTTCGGCAGCCTTTGTAGAGATAGTTCATTTGTTGGTTTTACTTATTGGGCTGTCACGTAATACTGCAGTTGCTGGAAATGTTGATTAACAATATCGGAGAACCTGTTCATAAGCAGGTTATTGATACCGGAATCCTTCCAATACTTGTAAAGATAGTAAAGAAAAAGGTCTGGTATTTTTCACTTTTTATTTTAATTGCCCCCCTTTGTGTTCTTAAACTTTTCATGTTTAGGTCTTGCTAATTCTCCTATTATCTAAGGAAGTATTAATTTTTTTCTTTCTTTTTATACAGTCAGATCTACCTGTACGAGAGAAGATATTTCTTCTTCTAGATGCTGCACAAACTTCTCTTGGCGGAGCTTCTGGGAGGTTCCCTCAGTATTATTCTGCATATTATGAGTTAGTGGTAAGTAAACTCACCTTAACCTTACCTATAACTGTATCCTATTGAGAAACATCGAATTGTTGCACTCTATTGGGAAAAAAAGAAGAAGGAAGAGTTGATGAGACTAGATGCCGCGTGTAATCCTTAAAAAATATCTTCCTAATTTTGAGGATTGCCATCATCTGTTTCTTAACTACTTCATTCTACATTCAGTGTTTAAGCAAACCCATAAATAACACATCTATTTTATGTAAACTCAGTATTAGAAAGTGAGAAAGTTGACCAAACGATGGCTTAAGAAAATTTTCGTAACTACCCTTCAGGATTGCCCAGTGGTTTGGGCTTGGGCTTTCATGTTGGAGGTCTCAAGTTCGAAACTCCTTGCTAGCGAAAGCAAGGGGTTTGCCTTCTGGGTCAAGCTCGTCGCACCGAGCTTGCCTAGTGTGGGTTACCTCTCCGGTGTGGTTTGCGAGTTATTGCATAGGAGCGGGGGTTTTACCCTCTATGCACCCAAAGGGTAAAGGGTAGCGGTTGCGGATTTTCCTTGTCATAAAAAAAAAGAAAATTTTCGTAACTGGTAAGAGATTCTTTAATGGTTAGTGTAATGCAAAATATTTGGGAGACTTTCTCTTATCATTACTCAAAGAACAGAACGTTTTAAATATATGTGAAAAATAGGTTAACTATGGCAACTAGATATCTAAATCCCTTGAATCAGCTACAATATTTTATATCAGGAAATATACAACTTACTTGATTTTGTAATACTCCCTCAAGCTAGAGCATAAATGTTGATAATGCCCAACTTGTTACAAAGGTTATCAACCTAAGTTCCGTTCGATGCCTTTGTGAATAAATCATATACTTGCTCTCCTGTCTTCAAAAAGTTAATTCACCATCACTGTAGGAAGCATGAATACATCAATGGCTAGAAACCTTCTTCCCCTATCTACACATTAATCAATAGTTCAGTTGACAAGCTCATCACACTTTCCACATTAAGAATGGAAGCCTGCCTTAATGTATGCAACTACGTAGAGCAATGCATGAAACCAGAATAGGAAATTACCTGCAGTTCACCCCACCCAAGTGCTGGCTTTATTGAATTAGCATTGTCTAGTCCAACTGTGCTTCACGTAGCAAGTGAAATTCAAATTCTCCTAGATTTTCTCACTAATTAAATGGCAGTCAACCTCAATATGTTTGGTTCTTTCATGATACACCGAATTTGAGGCGATAGGGAGGGAAGACTGATTATCACATCAAAGTTGTGCCGGAGTAGGATGCGTCAACCCAATTGCAGTTAGAAGATGATGTATTCACATAATCTCACATGTGGATTGTGTCATTGCTCGGTATTCAGATTTTGCATTGGAACGAGATACAACACTTTGTTTCTTGCTTCTCTGTGATATTAAGTTTCTACCAACAAAGACACAATAACCAGTCGTAGATCTTCTATCAATCTTTGATCCAAGTCCAATTAGTATCTACAAAAGACCCAATGTCAGAATGCCCATCGTTGTTATATAATGGACTAAGTCCAGGGGCTCCTTCTAAGTAGCATAGGATCTGTTCCAGTACTGCCCAATATTTGACTCGACTCCCTCCTAAAAGAAACTGCGGTTGGTAAGGAGAGAGTGGAAGTCATATAATTGACTTCGTAAAGTTTGCATGGTGATCTATTTTGCAGTGCCTCCTCTCATTTTTGTTGTCGACTGTTACCCCCTCTGCCCCAATTTATGTTGCACACTTTCCTTTTTAGTTCCAAGAAGAATGTCACCTTTCTATAATTAGAAACCACCTAACTTAAAAATTGCCCTTTTACAGGGCCACACAATCTTCTAAGATTTGTGTAAGACCATAAATTTCACAAGTCTTCCTCTTTTTCTTAAACTTTGTGCTACATAAATTGTGACGGAGGGAGTACTTTTTTTTTATGAACATCAATTTGTTCGCTTACAGGGTTTGAATGGATATTCCTTTTTTTTAATTTGAAAGGGTGAAGAATATGGTTCTCGTATTATTGCTATAAAAATTGGACCAATACTCTCATGGTTCTTTTCTGAAGGCCTTTTACCCCTACTCAGAATTATTTAACTTTGTATTTTCAACGGCGCAGGGAGCGAGGTCATCTAACATGCGTCAGTAGAGAATTAATAAAGTATACCTTTTGAATGTATAATATGAGTTACATGTAAATTCTGTGAATGCAATTTTTCTTTCTTTACAGTGAAGTATTGTCTGCACCATTGCTATTTTTGTGATGGTGTAAAACTCAGAATACCCTGGTAATGCTTGAGATTTGACTTTTCAGAGTGCAGGCGTGGAGTTTCCTCAAAGATCTCTTGTCTCCGCCGAACCGCCTGCTCCCTCAAATGAGAATAGAAATAACCAAAGAGACAACGATCATGTCTCTTCTAGATGTGAAATGAAATTCCCACAAGCAGAGCCTCAAAAAGTTCCGGACAACAGGTAAATGTCATAGCGTCTCAGATTTTTATTAAGATAATAAGAAAGAATTCTTTACTACACTTCTCTCTCTTAGTTTGGTGTACCAGGTATATTAGTGGCTAAAGACGTTGATGAATTAAAAATTAGCAGTCTCCTCAGTTGAGTAGTAGTGGCCTGAATGGAGGAGGGAGAAGAATTCCATATTTTGTCCCTTTTCTGGTTCTATATCCTCACTCTTGGTGCAAGCTGCGAGCCTGCTTGTTCTTTCCATGGATACTTCTACCCAGACAGAGCCTGTATATTCTGAAAGAAAGCTCCTATTACATAGTCAGGCTCCTATAGAACTTCTATAACATTTTTTTCCATCTCCTCTCTCTATAGCTATATGTTCTGAAGATGTCGTTAGAAGTTTATTTAAGTTGGGAACTTAAAAATGATATATAGAATGTTGTAGTATAAAAAATTTCACACTTTGGTCCAATCAGCTGTTGTGTTTCATAGATATAAACTTATTAATTAGTAAGTGAAATTAAATGTGTTTGTGCCCAAGGCTGAAGGAGGTTCGACACGTCTACTTTGTTGCATAGCCTCATTTCAACAAAGACCCAACCAAGAAAATCCATCTTGCATAAAAACCCAAGTATTAAGAAGAAACAGAACCAAAATATCCATAGATTGCCTATACTCTTCCCTTCTAACGAAGTAGTCAGAAAATCAGAAGTCGAGCAAGCCTGAAAAATCAACTTTCTTCACTTATTTGAGGTCTGTTTATCATCAATTCCTTCCCTCTTTATTAGAGTTTCATATCACTCCTGTTCTCTTACTGCCTTGCAGTGTTTATTGTTTAGTTTACGTTCTTCTTCTCACTTTTTGATGAACTACATTCTCCTGTACAGTTTTCTCCCTGCATAGCTTCTTTCCTTCATCATCAAATTATTTGCATATGTTCTTGACTTGCTGTTTCTCCATTGTCCTAGGTGAACCAAAATATCCATAGATAGCCTATTTTATTTTATCTTTAGAAGTCAAAAAGTATTTTAGTAAGAGAGCTTCTATATTGTGCAGTATCCTACAGAAGGCTGCCACTGCTCTGGAGGTTCTAAGAGAAGTCCTTGATGCTGTCGACCCTCAGCATCCTGAGGTATGTTTGTGTAATCTAACATTCGTAAGTTTAATGTTCTTTAACAGGGTTATGTACTGTGGTTGGTATAAATGGAATCATTTTCTCTTCTTAAGTTACCGTTGACAAATCTGCTACCTTATGTTTTATTTTTAGTGAACTATTGTAGCTTTTGAAATTAATGGTTTACTTGGATGAAGTAAGCTGTTGTCCAGGCAATTCTGTTTGATTTGCTCTTCATGTAAGATGTAAATCTATGTGTCAGAGATATGTTTACCGGGAAGAAAGTAGATTTTGTATTTAGTTGATTTTCTTGGCATGAAATGTTATTTTTTGTGTTATTGTATTTGCACCGTCAATTTCTAATGTGCATACACTAATTCCAATACAAACATGCCATTTTTCGTCTAAGTTAGACATGGTGTTAGTTATGTAACTGTGCACATTGGCAGTTTGTCTCCAGCTTTCAGTCATTCCTTTCTGACAAGCAGTTTGACTGTAATTTCTTTTCCCATTTTCATTGGAGAAGGTGATATAATGTTATTCATGTTTAGAGCCCAGGAGGTGCTGAGGTATGGACTCTAATTTCTTTTTTTCTATTTGTTTTTCCCAAAGGGAGCAAAGGATGAGTTCACGCTTGATCTTGTGGAGCAATGTTCGTTTCAAAAGCAACGAGTAATGCATCTTGCTATAAGTTCCCGGTAATGCTTCCGGACTCCTGACATCAGTTGCTATATTCTGGTCAGTCTAGAAGCAAGGAAAAACCACCTTCTTTGCACCAAATGACTTCTTGATAGACCCTTTTATTTTTTACTAAACACGCTGAGTTAGTGACAAAGGGAGTGCTAGATTAAGATGCATCTTCATAAGGGGGCATATGCAAAATTAGGCATCAGTTTGGCTCTACACCCTCTGCTATAGGATTTCCTTAGAGTTTGCTTTGTTTCTTTCCTATTCCATACAGTGCATCAGAGACTTTGACGCTTAGGTTTCTTTAAGATGGGAGGAGAAGGGCTGTGTTTGTTCAATTACTGAAGCCAAAGTAAAATTAAAGAACAAGTGGAATAAACAGAGAATGGATAAGCTGGAGTTCACTGTTCATCTCTGGAATGTTTTTTAGTTTTTTTATCAGTGCTATACTCTCGGGTTTAAATTGATCGTTGAAGAGAAGAAATGAAAATGTGATAAGAAGCACAACCGAGATGCAACATTCCATCTTCTTCTCTACATTGGATAAAATATTGGAAGTTCCCAGGATATTTAGTCCCCCTCCCCCCAACTGACAAATATGGACAAATATATGCAAGTTCAACAAATAGGTGCATCACCATCTGAATATCCTAAAACAATCTAATAGAAGCAGCACAACTACCCATCACAAGAAGTAGAAAGAAAGTTTAGTAAGATACGAGGGACTTGCACATTTTGCACAACCATCCATCACTGCGCATATGATGTTGAAGACTAATCCATGCTCAAATATTCCAGGGATGAAAAGGTGGTCTCCCAAGCTGCCGAGCTGAACGAGAAACTTGATAGAGTTCTCAAAAGACACGATGCACTTCTTTCTGTTAGACCAACCTCTACTTCAAATCCACATGATCATGGCCAGTCAGAAGAAGAAGAGGAGCCTGAACAGCTTTTCCGAAGGTAATGCCTCTTTAGAATGCCAGACTTAATGTGGAACTGCAAGAAATACACTGGTAGTTTTTTTATGAACAACATTTTTTGATGCATGACTCCTGATTAGAGGTATATACTTTCCTGCACCTAGTTTTCTACACATGATGGTAATTAAGCATGGTTTCTCTGTATTCTAACAAATGCATGGTCGTCCATTGGTCAGTCTGGTTCGTTCCATTAAGTTTGTCTTGATGTTAGGGCTCAGATGTGCTTGGATTATGTAGTGAACACTAGTGTTATGTACTTGTGTTACTCTAATAGTATTGTGAAATAGCCCAAAACTGTAAGGGGTCCGTTTGGTATGCTCGACAAGCATAGATAGTCCTGAGATAAAATTTTAGTACAACATTATCCCTTGTTGGTTATTAATTCTGGGATAAGTTATACCTGCATAGTATATTTACCGGATAAGTTATTCATTCCAGAGGGTGGAATAATAGTATCATGATAAGTTATCCCGGGAAAAAACAATGAAAAATGACAAAAATACCCCTAAGGTCTCTCAAACCCTTTTCTACTAAATTGGTGGAGGGTACGTAATTTTGTAACAAAGCAATGCACGTTCTTTTTAATACGATAAACCATACTATCAATAAGAAATAATACCAGAATAACTAAATCCAGCCATAACTAATCCCACTATAACTGGCCGTCAAACCAAATGACCCCTTACACTTCTCGCTTTTACCCACCTCATAACAATCAGCCTTTTGTACTTAGATGAGTATTGTTTGTTTTTTAACAGTAAGCTCTACTTGATAGGATAAGAAAAGGAAAAGCTCGGTTACAGCCGGAAGATGAAGGCAGCAAAGTAGAACGTCCTTTTGGATTGCTAGGATCTGCGGTTCCAGGGGATATGCTACATCGTCCACTTATAAGACCGGTGGTTACAGAGCAGAAGCAAGAAAACAACATTGAAAGAACAGCTGCTGTAGCAATTCCTCCACCACCTGCAAAACATGCTGAGAGAGAAAAATTCTTCCAGGATAACAAGTCTGATGGCTCGGCTCCATCCGGTCACATGAGGGGCCTCTCCTTACATAGTCGAAACGCCAGCAGCTCTCGCAGTGGCAGCATTGATTTCAGTGAATAGTATGCTTTCTAATGATATATGTTTATCCCTTTTTTATTTGAAGTTTCTTTCACCTATATCAAGCTTTCTTCTTGAGTGCCATTTTAAGATATGTATGTGGATATTGTGTGGGTTGAGGGTTGGAAGTTATCAACATTCTTATATGCCAGTTTAAATTTGACAATCTGTTACATACATATACTATACAACAAACATTTGTCTGCAGCTTCTCAGTTTTCTACTTGAGGAAACCCCATTATACATGATTTTTTTTTATCTCAGGTTCAAAACTCAGCGGAGATAAAAAAAACACTAAGTGATTTTTCCCATCTATCTTAGTCTGGGTGGACAGAGTTACATGGTCGTTGCTGGTGGGAAGTGGGCAGGTATTCTGTGGAATTAGTCGAGGTGCGCGTAAGCTGGTCTGGATACCACAATTAAAAAAAAAAAAAAAAAAAAAAAATTTTTGAAACTTCTAACGTATAACAAAGAACATTACATGAGCACATAATTTCATAATTAAAGATTTCATTCTGTTGAAAGATATGCACATATGTAACTATTTATTTGGCAAAAGCTCTCTATTTTGTATAAAGTTTAAGACTTGAAAAATACGCACTAAGAATGCTTTTGTTATGTGGATTGAAATTTAAAAATTACTAATTGTTAAGCTCTAAGATTGCCTTTTTTTTTTAAAAATGTTATATCGCCACTAAGCGACTTCAAGACCTTTGATGCCTTGACTCTCAGTTTCAATCAAGTAAGAAAGGGAGTCTTTTTAGCTATGGCAATGGGTATAGACTTCCTCCCTCCGTTGATTTAAATCAGATTTCGGATTAATTTATATCGAGTGACTGCCTTCATTATGTTGTTGGCAGCTGTCAAGTTGCACTTCAGGAATGTGCCCATGCTCTTGAAATTCTAGCTCATCCTCATCTATTCTAGTTAGTAGATTCAGATTCGTATCAATTAGGTCACTTTCATCAATATCAATCTCATCAAGAAGAAAACTTTTAGGCTTCTTATTGAGGAACTTGTTCAGAATTACCATGATGAAATTAAGAAAGACAAGAGTTTGTCGCTAGGTATTTGACCAAATAGGATCGTTCAGTTCCTACCAATGTTTTTTGCCCAAATCAATCTTCTCTTTTTTCTTTTTGGAAAGGAAGGAATGCATGAAATAAGTTTTTTCTTACTGAATTCGCTCCTCTATTCTTGATTTGAAAATAAAGAAAGACCTTTCAAATTTAAACTAGATTTTGGTTTGTTACCAAATGCATTGATTAAAGTTAAGAACTCGTCAATTTCTGTTGATAATAGTGTTTTTGTTGTTACAGAATCTGTACTACAAAATGAATCTAGTCACCACACACCATCCAATTTAGCCTGGACTATAACATACGAAACAAACTACAATTATTAATTATAGACTTCTATCAATCTGGAAAGAATTTAATTTTCAAATAACTTTAAAATGGGTGCCTTAGAGTTTAAATATTTGTACATTTGATTATGAATTCATTGATAGTGTAGTAATTTCCTTTAATTTTTAATTAGCAAAATATAGTACATATATTAAAGATTTTATATTTAAATAATTTTCCTGTCTTTTATAATATTTAAAAATGAAATATTGTAAATAATTTTATGTAGCAGGTCTCTTTGGAAATGGATTTTATACTGAAATTTATATTAATGAAAAATTTTATTTGCTAAAATGGATAGTAAAAAACAATAATTTATTTTTCATAAAGCCAAGTAAACTAGAATGGAAGGATATGCCTAAGACATGTTCTGGAAGAAATTAATTATGTTTTGAAAATCTAAGTTGGACTATTATTAATTTATATAACTATTAAGTGATAAAGATAATATTGGGAGATTTTTTTTTTAATTTGTTAAACTGAACAGTAAAACATAATAATTTATTTTTAATAAAAGCCAAGTAAAATAGAATAGAGGGGATATGCCTGGAATAAAAGTATGCTTTTGGAAAAGAACTCAAAATAATTTTGTTAATAATTATTATGCTTTTACTAAATATGTTTCACTCATATGAGGAAATAACTTAATTAGTTGGAAAGAAATATATCAAAATTTAACATTATTTCTATATATGATTGGAAGCTGAAGAAGTAAATAACTTAACATTATTTCTATATATGTCATATATTTTTGAAATAGATAATAAGGTAATAAAATTTATGTCTATTCCTATTTTGCTTCAATGTCATCCCTATATATATTCACTTGCATCCACTTCAAAAACCAGAGTAACAATTATTGAAGAAATTAAAATGGCTTCTCTTTTTACTCATATGTCGCAGCCATTTTCAACTTCCAAACTTCTTTATGTGACATTAGTGCAGACGAAGCATTAATAATAGGTATATGTAGACAAGTACAAGATCTTCAGTTTTGCTTAACCACTTTTAGACAAATTATACCTTCTCATCCATATGTTCCTGAAGAAGTAACTTGAGCTGCTATCACCAAATCATTACAAAATGCTAATGACAACCATGCTTTCGTAGAGACAGCTAAAGCAAATGCAAAAGACAAAGAGACCAAAGACTTGTATAGTATTTGTGACAGCAGTTATGGATTGTTGATAACCGTGTTCCAAGATCGATGCTGCTAAATCATTAGCTAACAAGGATTATAATGGCTTAGAAAATGACCTCTCAAAGTGTCCCCACTTTGTGAGTGACCGTCAGAATGTACTTGATAGTAAGACAACACCTGAAATGCTAGATAGAAGTAGAAAACAATTTGATATTGTATTAATGGCAAAAATTGCTGAACAACTCATTAAAAACTAGGTAGTTTATATAATTATTATAAATTAATTTGTCTTTCTTGAAAGCTAGTATTAGCTAATTAAGAGGAGATTATTGATATTTCAATTAATTATTCTTACTTTCTCAAGTGACTAATTATATCAGATCTAAGTTTATCATTTTCATTTGAGCCTTGGGATATTTTTTTCAGCTTACTTGTCAGAATTTTTTCTCTCAATTACCCATTTATTACCTTTTTATTTATGATTTAATTAATAATGTGTAAGTCCTAGTGATTCAAAAGGATGTTTTACTTGGCTGAAAATACATACGACCATCATTTTATGTGAACTTTTACTTATCTATAATGAAATGGAAATTTTATGTTATATTGATATTAACACAACAAATCAATTAATTTTTTTTTATAATGGTCAACAGTCAACAGTCAACCGTTTTTATAAAGATTTTTTTTTATTAAACAAAAATACTTTTTAATTACATATAGGAAGGAAAATGGTGAAGGGCATACTATGAGTTTGAAATCTCCACTTCAATTATGAAAGATATGAAGCTCACCAAGTGAGTTAGTTCTAAACTCCGTCTTATATGAACCTGTGAAACAAGTTATGGTATATTTTTAGTAATTTTTTTAAATCAATACATAATTCTTCAATATATTTGACTTATCCAAAAAAAATAAAATAAAAATTGAAGTAAACTATCATCACCTTCTATTTTTTGGTTAGGTATTACTGGAATAAAAGGTGTAACGAAATTAACATGCATGACTGATTAAAGTTTGTTTCATTTATTTTTATAAAATCTTATTCAACTCAACCTCATGATCATAAACCTAAGAGGATGATTTATTTGTCTTAATACATCATATTTCTTAATTAAATGAAATTACATAAGTTTCATGATTCATATAGAGCTAGTCCGCTCGATCATGTTAAGACACTACAAGTGATAGATGTTTATTTCTTGAAAAGCTTAATCCCTTTCCAACGAGACTCCATTCGATCAGACTCATTATCTTGTGTATAAACTCCAAATTTGAAATAATGATGGTCTCCACCTCTTCCTGATGGTTCATGCTTGAGATCTCCATTAATAAAAACCTTTAATTTACTTGCACCAACATCATGAATCACATTTAGTCTGATCCATCTATTGTAAATATTTGATTCAATAACTTTTTCTCTATAGTAATAGAGAGTTCCATCATAAACTCTTAGCATTAAAGTTGTGGATGATGGTGATGCTCCAAATACTTGCATTATTGACACACCAGATGAACCACTTGGCACATAGAAATATCCCTCAAATTGTCGAACACCTGATGAATAATCATTCCCCTATATAATAACATTAATAATTATTAGATACTTTCACTACAAGAGAACATATAATAGCTACAGAATCTGTATGTTGTTAATTTCTTATTTTCTAGTAGTGATCTCAATTAGGTCGATAAAAAATTCTTGTGAACTAAAGGTTATATGCTCCAATGGTCTAATTTTGACTCGATCGATCTAGTCAACAAAGATGGAGTCAGAGCTAGAGGATTGTGATGTACAAATGAGACACATGAATACCTAGTCGATTGAGTCAAAATCAGACCATTGAAACAAAATACTATGTCATGTTATGATGACATAGTAATTGACAATATAATCGACCACAACTAACTTGAAATTAAATCAATACACAAGTAATTGAAAAAATTGATGAATTTTTCTTTGAACTTTACCGTTATACGAATTTCACAACGGGGTTTTGTTTGGCTAGATGTAGTGTGAGGCTTGTCAGTCTTGTAAACCCAAAATTTGTGTACTCCATCAATGAAGGAATACCTTTGATTCACAGGCACATCATAAGGCTTTTGAATTTCGAAATTGCCTTGGCTAATAGATATGGGAGTGAAACCATCAGTAGGATCAGCTTTGCAAAACAAATGGTTTTGAATTACAATTAATTGGAAAAGAGTGAATAATAGCAATGGAAGATGGGAAGAAGAGTAAACCATGTTTTAATTTCTTGATGGAACTTAATACAATAGATTCAATATAAGTTTTGTGGAATGATATTAACTTGAGTACCAAAGTTGTCTATTTATAGGGAAAATTTATGATGGTGACACATATAATTAACATCATTAGGACATATTGCATGAATATGAATTGATAGGACTAAGATTGAGTCTTTGCCACTTGGTTTTGTACGTTTCTTTCACATTCAATGATTTTGAATGAAGTAATTCATGAAACAATGGCCTATGCAGGATTTTTGGTCAATAGTATCGGCTTATTTTGGTGAGTTTAGGTCTAAGCTATTATGGTGGTAAGACTTAACTTGTTATAGTCTTAAATTGATGTATGATTTGTAGATTATTATTTGAAAAATGTATTGGCATATATTATATCGTAGTGTTATCAGAAATTTGTATGAACAAATTCAGGAAATTACTAAAGTATCATGACTCGAAAATAAATTAAAAAATCAATTATGTTTTTCTATATTTAAATCTTCAGATTTTTTGTGCCAAATAAATTATAGATGAAAACCATCTACACTCCCAAACTTTAATATAAAAAAACAATCTCACTCCTCAATTTTGAGAAATAATCATTCTCTCTATTTATACTATGATAAGTTTATTTTATGATCCTTATCATTTTTAATCTTCCATCTATGTAATATAAATATATATTTATATATATAATATGTTATGTTAATCTTCATCTACATGCTTTGTAATTTGATCTTAATTGTCATTTATGTTCTCCAACTTATGGGTGTGTACAACTAGGCATTTAAATTTATATAAAATTGAACAAGTACACACACGCGTCTAACACATAGCATAATATGTGTCATACATGACATAAAATAAATTAGTTTGAGTGTATCTCACGTGAATTGTCATATAAAACGTGTGTGTCTACTCGCCAACTTTACATAAGTTTAAGTGTTTATTTGTGTACAACCAAAGTTGGAGGGCGTATATGACAACTAAAGCCATGTCGAAAGGGCACATTTATATAATTATGTTTATCTCTTAGTCTCTATTATCTATGTAGATAAATGAATTTTGATTGTCACTAATGATTTTTTTAAAAAAAGAAAAGAAAAGGGCCTGATATACCCCTCAACTTTGTCAATTAGAGCTGATATGCCCCTCGTTATGAAAGTGTCTCATATATACCCTTACCGTTATACAAACGACTCACATATACCCCTACAGTTACAAAATGAGCTCACATATGCCCTTCATTTAACGAAAGTGAAAAAATTAGTTTTAAATTTATATTTTTAACTTTTAATTTAAAAAAAAATTCAAGTGGAGGGTATATACCATCTAGCAAAGTTCAAGGTATATTTTAATCTTTTTCATACATAAATTATTTTTTGACTTCTTTGATTATCACATTTTGAGTTACTTATTCTTATTTTATTTTTTTCTTTCATTCTTTAATGTAAAGAATAAAGTTAAAACTGATTTTTTTTTGGCTATATTGTAATTTAGTTTTTGTATTTGCAAAAAAAAAAACTGGTCATCTATAATTAAAAATAATTTTTTCACTTCAGTTAGAGGAAAAAGGCTTATATGTGAGCCATTTGTATAACACAAGGGGTATATATGAACCACTTTCATAACGGGGGTATATCAGCTCTAAATGACAAAGTTGAGAGGTATATCATACCATTTTCCCTTTTAAAACAATATAATCTCAAATTTATTTTCAATATAATCAAAATAATCTTCTAAGAAATTGTTAAGAAATATATATTTATTTTTTTTAATTAATTTTTTATTACTCGCATCAAAATATATTTATAAGGCTATCATAGTATAGATTCCGTTAAATTTATTACATTATTTTTTATTGTGTTCATTTTCCCTTTTCTTTTTTTGTATGAATTAAATATTATTTTAATAACAAATTTATTATATAGAATAAAAAATAAAAATATTATGATGTTAAAGAAGTCCAAAAAAACAATAAAGGTTGATAAGGTAAGAGTATGATAGACATTTAAAAAGGTCATTTGCTAGATGACTTTTTGTTTTAACGTTCGATCCTTGGTCCCGTTTAATTCCTTGTTATCTTGGCTACCTTTGGCGCATCATTATATGATGGAAACATGGAAAAATATATTTTTGAATTATCATAAATGGTACGTCAGTATTCTTCGTTATATTTTTGGATTGTGTATATTTTTATCGTTAATATTTTAGAATGTATACATTCTTAGGATAGACGGAGGGACACATGTCATAATTTTAACGATCTATCCAAATTTAATTTAATTTTTATCCACAATTAAAAAAAACCATCCATTTTTTCATAATTTTAACCCATCCATAATCCGGTTAAAAACCCTCTTCTCCTTCTTTTTTGGAAAGGAAGGAACGCAGAGAAGACGTCTTTCCTTTCTGAATTTGCTCTTCTCTATTTTTAGTCTGAAAATAAAGAAAGACCTTTCAAATTTAAACTCGATTTTGGTTTGTTACAAAATTCATTGAATAAAGTTAAGAATTCGTCAATTTCTGTTGATAATAGTATTTTTACTGTTACAGAATCCCGTGCTATAAAATGAATCTAGTCACGATACATCATCCAATTTAGCCTTTTTAGTAGGAAAAAAGGATAAATATATCCCCGAACTATCAAAAATGGTATTTAAATACCCTTCATTATACTTTTTTAGGACACTAATGACCTTACCATCTAAGTTTTGGGTTGTATTCTATATATATTCTTTGAACTAACGGAAAGACACATGTCATAATCTTATCGACCTATTCAAAATTTATTTATTGTCAAAAAGAGAAAAACATTCTTTTAAAAAAAAAACAATCAAATTAATACGAAGAGAGTAAATTTACATATGATGAATTAACAAAGAAAAGAACAAAATCATGAATCATTATTCAAAAACCTAAAATTATTAGTTAGAGAAAGAAAATGGATGCCTTGTGGTAGGCAATGAGTTGACTTTGAGTTAATGGTGTGTATTAATTTTTTTGAAACTAGCATAGGTAAGATACATTGTTTCTTGTTATATATGGATCTCCTAAATATAAATTTGTAACATATCCAATTGTTATTTATACCCCTAAATTTTATTTTTAAAATCAAACTCCCCACCTTAACTTTGAAAAATAATCATTCTCCTCCTTATCATAATTAATATTTTAATTTTTAATTTTCGAGTAATTACTTCTAAACTCTTCTGGAAGGTTTCTTTGAAGTTTGAGTAGATCACTAGTGAGTAGTGACTAGACTATCAATTTCACACCAATCATGTGGGCTGGCTGCTAAGTGATTGGAAAAACTGACTTTTCTGATAAATATATGGTGCTCGTCCGATTTATTTTTACTTGTCACTGTTTAATTTGACACATTCATTATAAAAATAATTATTAATATAAGTATTTTATCAAACTATTCCTATTAAATAATGTTTAATATTAAGTCTTGGAAAATAAAAAATAAGTATTTAATGGTGATGGTAAAACATGAAAAAAAAATAATTGTCTTTTCTTGATATGTCAAAAGTAACAAATAAAAATGAAAAATTATTTTAGGAATAAGTACAAGTAAAAGTGAACGGATGGAGTATTATAGAGATATTTATTACTCCTCCGTCCATGTTTACTTGTCCACTATACTATTTTGGGATGTCCAACCATACTTTTTCATTTAATAAAATCAAGGAAAAAGGGTAAAAAATGCCCTTAAACTATGTGAAAGGAACAAAAATGCCCCCCGTTTATAGTTTGGCTAAAAAATGCCCTTACCGTCAATATTTTGGTCCAGAAATGCCCCTATAGTTACAAAATGGGTCAAAAATACCCTTTTCCGAATAAATATATATTTTTTCTTTTTAAACACATCTTCTTCCTAATTAAAATATTATTAAAGAACACTATTCTTGTTTTCTTTCTTCTAAAATCACTTTAACAAATAAAAACGTAGGAAATATTTCTTTTCTTCTTAATCTCATTTTATCAATTAAAATAGAATAACTTCATGTACCCTTTGGACATATAATATATGTCATATATAAGATTATAGTATATCCATCATTAATTTATATTTATATAACGATAAAAAATAAGAAATATTTTCATTTTTTATTTTTTTCTGAATTGAAGTAGGATAAACATTTGCTAATTTTTAAAAAAAAACATTATTAGAAAAAGAATGTGTTAAAAAATATATATATATTTATTTGAAAAATGAGCATTTTTGACCCATTAAATAACAATAAGGGCATATTTGGACCAAAATATTAACGGCAAGGGCATTTTTTGACCAAACTACAAACGGATGACATTTTTGTTCCTTTCATATATTTTAAGGGCATTTTTGAACCAAAGTATTAATGGTAAGAGCATTTTTGAGCCAAACTATAAACGGAGGGTATTTTTGTTCCTTTCACATAGTTTAAGGGCATTTTGACCCTTTTCCCTAAAATCAACGAATAGTTTACCATTTTGTGTCTATTTATCCTTGCTATTAAATAGTAATTTTTTTTTTAATGTTTAAATGATTAATATTTAATAAGGATATTTTGGTAAAATTATTCCTATCATTTACTGCTTCTTAATCCTTATGCCAAGTCAATAATGAATAGCTATTGTTGGACTGAGGAAGTACTTCATATAATCTTTTGGATAAGCTTAAAATTAAATAAATCATGTGCAGGTAGTTCAAGCAGATAGTTGAATAGTTTCTTGAAAAGCCTTCCAAATAGTTCAAACAAATAGATCGCAGGGCAAAAATAAAAAAAGTTATGTCGTATTGCGAACCTTATGAGATGTTCAAATATCTAAAAATAATGAAGTGACTCAGTAAGTTATGTCGTATTGCGAACCAACACAAAAATAATATCTCATTGATGATCTTTGGTACAGTAAAGTGCACAATATTGTAAAAGGTTGTAACATTTGAATCATACGTCTGTTAAAACATGATACTGTAAGAAGTAATTACCAAGTGAAATAGTGCATCTCGACAAGCATAAAATTTACTGGATCCTCAAGTCCATACATAAAAAAATGTCACACATTTAAAAATTAATGGATGATGTACCCAAAACTCCAATATTCTTTTTAGATAGGACTTTGATGACAGTGGCGTGAAAATAATTTCTTATAATCACATATAAATTTAATAGAAGAAAATGATATTTTCAAATCTTTTATGTGTAAGAATAAGTTTTTCTTATAAAAAGTATAAAAAACTAAAAGTAAGTTTGTATAGGCTACAAAACCAAATATCTCACTTATGACAAGAGATAATATCTCAGATGATCAGTCAACTAAAAATTTAAAGTCACTCAACTAAGATTTTTTTTTCATAAACTCACTCAACCAATGGTTTATACAAGAAAGTCATTCAATATCTTTGGAAGATGTTCAATTGAAGTCATTCGACTAAGAAGTCTAATTATACCTTTTCTAAAACCAATGCAAGATGTTCAATTGAATTCCCTTTGCCAAATAACTTACCACTAAATAAAATAAAATAAATTCTCTTTTCATGTTATATATACACTTATTGAATTTTCTCAATATAAATTCTATTATCATGACAAATGGAGTCCAAATTTATTTTAAGCCACATTGTCAAATCTTAGTTATGATATACATTAGTAATTTCTAACTACACTATGATATACAATATGCCAACACATTTTCTTTGACAATATTCTACAAATCAAATATCAATTCAAGACTATAACAAGTAATAAAGTCGTACCATCAAAATAGTTTAGACCTAAACTCACCAAAATAAGCCGATACTATTGACCAAAAATCTTGCATAGGCCACTGCTTCATGAATTAGACTTTTCTTTACGTAGTTAGTCCATTCAAAATCATTGAATGTAAAGAAACGTACAAAACCAAGTGGCAAAGACTAATTAACATACTCAATCTTACTCCTATCAATTCATATTCATGCAATATGTCCCAATTGTCTTAATTTTAAGTGTCACCATCATATATTTTCCCTATAAATAGACAACTTTGGTACTCAAGTTAATATCATTCCACAAAAATTGAATCTATTGTATTTAGTTCCATCAATAAAACATGGTTTACTCATCTTCCCATCTTCCATTGCTATTATTCACTCTTTTCCAATTAATTGTAATTCAAAACCATTTGTTTTGCAAAGCTGATCCTACTGATGGTTTCACTCCCATATCTATTAGCCAAAGCAATTTCCAAATTCAAAAGCCTTATGATGTTCCTGTGAATCAAAGGTATTCCTTCATTGATGGAGTGCACAAATTTTGGGTTTACAAGACTGACAAGCCTCATACTACCTCTAGCCAAACAAAACCCCGTTCTGAAATTCGTATAACGGTAAAGTTCAAAAGAAAAATTCATCAATTTTTCAATTACTTATGTATTGGTTTAATTTCAAATTAGTTGTGGTCGATTATATTGTCACCAGAACATGACATAGTAGTTTTTTTCAATGGTCTGATTTTGACTCAATCGATTATGTATTCATGTGTCTCATTTGTACATCACAATCCTCTAGCTCTGACTCCATCCTTGTTGGCTAGATCGATTGAGTCAAAATTAGACCATTGGAGCATATAACCTTTAGTTCACAAGAATTTTTGATCGACCTAATTGAGATTACTATTAGAAAACAAGAAATTAGCAACAGACAAATTCCGTAGCTAGTACATGTTCTCTTATAGTAAAGTATCTAATATTTTAGTGATTATTTTTTGAGTGATTTATTTATTTATTTATTATATAGGGGAATGATTATTCATCAGGTGTTCGACAATTTGAGGGATATTTCTATGTGCCAAGTGGTTCATCTGGTGTGTCAATAATGCAAGTATTTGGAGCATCACCATCCTCCACGACTTTAATGCTAAGAGTTTATGATGGAAACCTCTATTACTATAGAGAAAAACTCATTGAATCAAATATTTATAATAGATGGATCAGATTAAATGTGATTCATGATGTTGGTGCAAGTAAATTAAAGGTTTATATTAATGGAAATCTCAAACATGAACCATCAGGAAGAGGTGGAGACCATCATTATTTCAAATTTGGAGTTTATACACAAGATAATGAATCTGATCGAATGGAATCTCGTTGGAGAGGGATTAAGCATTTCAAGAAATAAACATCTATCATTTGTAGTGTCTTACTATGATCGAGCGGACCAGCTCTATATGGATCATGAAACTTATATAATCTTGTTTATGTAATTTCATTTAATTTAGAAATATGATGTATTAAGACGAATAAATCATCCTCTTAGATTTATGATCATGAGGTTGAGTTGAATAAGATTTTATAATAATAAATGAAACAAGCTTCATCTTGCATGTTTTTGTTAGATTTCATACTTGGCTTGTGAGCTCAAGCTACATTAATGGCGGAAGCATTTTGAGAGAAGATAGAAGAGAGATATTTATTTCATACTGAACTGAAACTATGAAGACACATACAAGTATTTATAGTGTGATAAACTAATCATCACAGCTGGACACTTTTAGCATTAGAGTTAGTTACTAGTCTAACCGACATTTTACTTCCACTAACTACAGCTAACAATTAATTAACATATAATTGTCAGCTTAACTAACTAGCTTCAATACTCCCCCTCAAGCTGGAGGGTGTAATAGATCAAGTACTCCCAGCTTGTTTAACAAATACACATGTTGATTT
>JAJOOS010002142.1:0-28850 GCA_029582725.1 Solanum chiquidenum
AAAAATAAAAAAAAAAATTTTTAAAATGCCAAAAATATTTTTATTCCTACTACCAATCCAGCCCGCCCTCAAAAAAAATTTAAAATTTTAAAATTGTTCTTGAAAAATGTTTCAAATTTTAAGATTTTTTCTTACGTCACCCAACCCCTACTACCACTACTCCCTACCCCCTCCCAACCTCCTCAAAAAAATTACTTTTAAAAAATAATTCAAATTTTTTTAAAAAAAATAAATTACGCCACTACCCCCATCCCCCCAAACAAGGTCACCCCGCTCCGTCGCCCCGACAATGTTTTTTTAAGAAAAAATTATTTTTGGGAAATAATTCTAATTTTTTGGAAAAAAAAACATTTTTTATGCCACCACTAATCCTACCCCCCCCCCCACCTCCCACCTAGGCCCCTCTCCCCGACCTCCCACCCAGGCCATCCCATCAATTTTTTTTCTTATAGAAAATTATTTTTAGAAAATATTTCAAATTTTAAAAAAAAAATCATTTTTACGCCATCCCTACCCCTACCCCTTGCCACCCCCCACACACTCCACCACCACCAAGCCATTCTCCCTAAAATAATTGTTTTTGGTAAAAATATTTCAAATTTAATTTTTTTTCATTTTGTATGCCACCCCACCCCTACCCCCAACACCCCTCCGGCCAACCCGTCAATTTTTTTTTAAAAAAAAAAAGTTGTTTTTGAAAAATATTTCAATTTTTTTTAAGAAATTATTTTTTATGCCACCCCTAACTCCCCCCCCCCCCCATGCCATCCCTGTCAAAAAAAATTTTAAAAAGAATATTGGTTTGGAAAATATTTCAAATTTTAAAAACCTTCTTTTTTACGCCACCCCCTCCCCCTACTGCCACTCCTCACCCAAGGCATTCCCGTCAAAAGTATTTTTGGGAAATATTTCAAATTTTAAAAAAAAAAAAAATTGCGCCAACCCCACTCTTACCCCCCCCCTCCCCGCGCCCCACCCCACCAAAACCATCCCCATCAAAAAAAAAAAATTGTTTTTGAAAAAATATTTCAAATTTAAAAAAAAAAAACATTTTTTATGCCACCCCCACCTCGCGACCTCGTCAAAATAAATAAAATTGCTTTTGAATTTTTTTTTCTTGGGTCAGGTCATGGGTCAAATTTCAGGGTTGGATTTTGGAATGGTCATCGGGGTCTTGTCCTCGTTTGAATGTCGGGGTCGGGTCCTGGATCAATTATCGAGGTTGATTTTTGAATTAGAAATTATTTTCCTAAAGAGTACTTTTTACCAAGTCACCTTATATTTTTTTATACCGAAGGAAGTAATCTTGTACACAACAAATACAATTTACCAACATGAAATTGAGACAAAAGTTAAAAAGTTTCCATAACACTCTTTTATATAAAGAGATTAGATATTTATTAGGAAAGAAATCAGAAGAGTGGGGTGGGGGCCAACAAAAATGAAGAAACGAAGGGTGTAATAACAAAAGTAGCCGTGTGTTGAGACAGAAGAACTTTATCACATACGTGACGGAGTTAGAAATTCAAACAAAGAACTCAGAAAAAATTAAATCTTGTGCTAAAAGATTTATATATATATAGACATATAAAATCATTTTTATCCTATCTATATAGTATACTATTTCAACAAAGGCATTCAATTGGACCCTCTGCCTCGGCCCCTACATATAGACATAGAACCAGCCAGAAGGCATATTAGTACAAACAAAATCTTCCAAACCATCACAGCAATAATACCCACTATGGCCAACCCTGTCCTACAACACTGTGTCAAGGGTCAATCCTGACAATGAATCTAATTGAAGACAGATATATTTGGAGGAAAATCAAGATTTCTGAAAATTCCATTTGTTTTTTTTTTCCTTTCTTTTACATAAAATTCTGCAAGAATTAAACTGTTGTGCCTTTCCAACACCAGTAAAACCATGATAAAGAAATCATTGCAGATAACACTGCATTTGGTGCAAAAAAGAAACTGAAATAGAAGTACAGTAGATCAGAGTCATCATAATCATGTCAGGCAAACTAACAGTCATCTTATTCTTCTTGTTTCTCAACATATCTTTTTTATTCCCAACATCCATTTCTGGTTTAAATCAAGAAGGGGTTTCTTTACTGTCATGGCTTTCCACTTTTAACTCTTCTGCTTCTGTTGCACCTTTCTCTTCATGGAATCCAAGACATGAAAATCCATGCAAATGGGATTATATCCAATGCACCAGTAATGGATTTGTTTCAGATATCAAGATCACGTCGATCAATCTTCCCGCGATATTCCCAAGTCAAGTTCTTTCTTTTCACTTTCTGGAAGTGCTAGTTTTATCAAATTGTAACCTCACTGGTGAAATTCCAGCTTCTATTGGAAACTTGTCATCGTCTCTGAGGATTTTGGATCTCAGTTTCAATGCTCTAACAGGAAGTATTCCGCCTGAAATAGGAAGATTATCACAGCTGAAGCAACTTTTGTTGAGTTCTAATTTCTTTGAAGGTCAGATACCAAAGGAGATAGGAAGATGTTCTGAATTGCAGCAGCTTGAGCTCTTTGACAATCAGTTTTCTGGAAAGATACCTGAAGAGATCGGTCAGTTAACGAGTCTTGAAATCTTTCGTGCTGGTGGGAACGTGGGAATTCAAGGAGAAATCCCAATGCAGATATCAAGCTGCAAAGAGTTGGTCATTTTGGGTCTTGCAGATACCGGTGTTACGGGTCAGATTCCACATAGTATAGGTGAACTCAAGAAGCTGCAGACTCTTGCTGTTTACACAGCTAATTTGACTGGTGAAATCCCTCCAGAAATTGGGAATTGCACTTCTTTAGAAGAATTGTTTGTCTATGAGAATCAAATTACAGGAGAAATTCCAAGTGAACTCGGTCTCTTGAAGAATCTTAAGAAGGTTTTGCTTTGGAAGAACAATCTGACGGGAGAAATTCCAGGAAATCTTGGAAACTGTTCAAGTTTGAAAGTGATTGATTTCTCTTTGAACTATCTATATGGTGAAATCCCTCCGTCTTTCGAGAATTTAGGCACATTGGAGGAGCTTCTATTATCAGAAAACAGCATTTCTGGAGAAATCCCATACTATATTGGCAACTTTTCCAGCTTGAAGCAGCTTGAATTGGACAACAACAACATTTCAGGTGTGATTCCACCTACCATTGGGAAACTAAAGGAGCTAAATCTGTTTTTTGCTTGGCAGAATCAACTTCACGGGAGCATACCGACTGAGCTAGCAGATTGTCGGAAACTTCAGTCTTTGGATCTTTCTCACAATTTCCTTACAGGGTCCATCCCAAACACTTTATTCAATCTCAGGAACTTGACTAAGCTGCTGCTGATATCAAATGTTCTGTCCGGTGGAATTCCACCTGATATTGGAAATTGCACCAGCTTATCCAGATTACGCCTTGGATCAAACAGGTTAGATGGTCCAATTCCTCCAGAAATAGGGCGTCTACTGAGTTTGAGTTATCTTGAACTGTCAGAAAATCAATTCACTGGATCAATCCCTCCAGCTATTGGCAACTGTCTGCAGCTAGAAATGGTTGATCTTCATGGAAACAATCTTCAAGGAACAGTTCCTTCCTCTTTTGTGTCCCTCACTGGTCTTAATATATTAGACCTATCCATGAACAGAATATCAGGTAACATTCCAGAAGATATAGGGAAACTCATATTACTGAACAAACTCATACTGAATGGAAACAACATAGACGGAACGGTTCCTAAATCACTTGAACTCTGCCAGGATTTGCAGCTGTTGGATTTAAGCAGCAACAGACTCGCGGGCCTAATCCCTGAAGAGATTGGTAACCTCCAAGGACTAGATATTCTGTTCAATGTAAGTCGTAATTTTCTGACCGGACAGATTCCTGAAAGCTTCTCTAACCTCTCCAAGCTAGCCAACATGGATATTTCTCATAACATGTTGACTGGAAGTCTTAGAGTACTCAGTAACCTTGATAACCTTGTTTCTCTGAATGTTTCATACAATAACTTTTCTGGTGTTCTTCCTAACACAAAATTCTTTCAAAGTCTCCCTCCTAGCGCTTTTATTGGTAATCAAGAGCTCTGCACTGACAGAGCTGCATGCCACTTAAGTGGTGATCACCATGGATTAAAATCCATAAAGAAGATCACCATTGCTATTGTACTCAGCATTTTCATGACCATGCTAATTGTGACAGCTTCTATTGCCATCTTTGTCCGAACAAAGGGAGAGATATGTCAGAAGGACGACGAAGAAAATGGTTTGCAGTGGGAATTCACCCCATTCCGAAAGCTTAGCTTCTCTGTAACTGATGTAGTGCCAAGACTTAGTGAATCTAACATTGTTGGAAAGGGCTGCTCAAGCTTTGTTTATCGCGTTGAGACTCCATCAGGACAGGTGATCGCGGTGAAGAAACTATTCGCTAAGAAAATCGGTGAGGTTCCTCAGAGGGACTTTTTTTCTGCAGAAGTTAGAACATTGGGATCAATCAGGCATAAAAACATAGTGAGGCTTCTTGGATGTTGTAATAATGGCAAAACAAGATTGTTGTTGTTTGATTACATTAGTAACGGGAGTTTATCGGGACTTCTCCATGAGAAGAGGGTATTTCTGGATTGGGATGCTAGGTTTAATATCATATTAGGAGCAGCTCAGGGCTTAGCTTATCTTCACCATGACTGTAGTCCTCCTATAGTCCATCGTGATATCAAAACCAATAACATTTTGGTAGGTCCACAGTTTGAAGCTTTTCTTGCAGACTTTGGACTTGCAAAGCTATTAAACACATCATCAGATACTTTAAGAGCTTCCACCATAATAGCTGGTTCCTATGGGTATATAGCTCCGGGTGAGTACATTTCCTCAAATTTCCACCCTATATATTCAAATATTTATTAAGTGCTCAACATTTTGATAACATGATTATGCTAGTACTATTAAATATTAGCTTTAAAGAAACACTTGAAGTTCACTATATTAGTCTTGTACCCCGTGAAATTCGCTGTGCAAGACATATAGTAGGTATATATACTATATTTGGACAGCATTCTAAATGTTTTGGTCCTACATTGCAGAATATGGATATAGTCTAAGAATAACTGAGAAGAGTGATGTCTATAGCTATGGCATTGTGCTTCTCGAGGTCCTAACGGGGATGGAACCAACTGATTCCCGGATACCAGAAGGCACCCACATTGTCACTTGGGTCAATCAGGAGCTAAGAGTAAAACATAAGGAATTCACAACAATTCTTGATCAGCAATTACTTTTAAGGTCTGGTACACAAACTCAGGAGATGCTTCAAGTTCTTGGGGTGGCACTACTTTGTGTTAACCCATGCGCGAATGAAAGACCAACAATGAAGGATGTAGCAGCAATGCTAATGGAAATCAGGCACGAAAATGAAGATCTTGAGAAGCCTAATCGAGGAGTGATACCGAATCCTAAAGAAGCAATTAGTTGTCCTAGTTTCTCTGGTTCATCTCAATCTCTCATCAGATCCCCTCCTCAGTAACTCTAGTTAACTTAGCCTCTCTCTAGTTCTAACTAGTTGATTCTTTCAAGTAACTAATAAGGATGTATAGATTATCAATATTCATTTCACAAAATAAGAACATTACTCTTTCTAGTCCCGACTATAAGTCGTTTTGACAAACTAAATTTGTTATTGTTAGTATAAATGAAGAAGGATCATTTTATTTTTCCTTCCAATTTGTGCAACTACCCTAGAAGAAATGTCAAAAAGTGATCCCTACAACTATTCAATTAAACAAATGCAAGAAAAGAGGGCAATATCTCCCAGATCATTAGACTTAACATTTCCGAAAAACTATCTAATTTAGCTTATAATGATGAAGTAAAAATTAAGAGAGTAAAAGTACAAGAACAATCGTCCTCATTAAAATGACAGTAAACCAATATTATTATGTGGTGATTGATTAAATGAGAAGCATAAATATGTGATGATTAAAGATTAGGAACCAAATATCAACCATAGAAAGTATAGCAGCAATAGCAGTCTCAGAGTCCAAACTGGGGCCTCTGATTGCCAGGGGCGTATGTAGCCTTTTGGTTACAGGTTCAACTAAATCCATAACTTTCAACACGCAATATATATATACGTATGCAAAAATCAACTAAAATTTTCAAGACTCTCAACAAATATTAGATGTGACCCCCTAATTGTAACAGTACAATGAGTTCAATATTGAGAATCTTAAAAAAATTGAACTCATTAAATTTAAATCTTAGATCTGACTGGAACTCTAGCTTGTGGGGTGATGATAAAAAGGCAAGGTTGTGACAAGATCTTTGTTGGAACTATGTAAACTGAAACATGTAATATGGGGAAAGTAAGGGACCATCATTCCCTACCAATTTCTTTACAAGTCATTTTCACAAAGGATGAAAAAGAATCAGCTCACCATGTTCTTGAAAGGTACATTGCATTTTAGGCCATGTGATATCAAACCTTTTTTAGGCCCACAAGTAGGTTACAGTAATACATCAATTTTCAAAGCATACATTATGTAAGGTTACAGTATTATTCAAATTGTTCTACTTATTCCAAGCATTTGATTAATAACTACTCATTGCTAATATGAAAACAATTCTTTTGCATCATTTTTCTACCATCAGTTTTGAGTAATAATTGAAAATAAATCTCACTTAGAAAGATGTTATTGAGTATTGGAATGAAATAGGTTCAAATAGAATGGAATGGATACTAATAGGCTATGTTGCTCGGACTCTCGCGTTAATTCTTCATTATATAAATTTTAGTATTTGGGGACCCTGTATGGATCTTATGCAGATACGAGTGCTGAGATACAGCCTAATATACAAAATACATATTTCAATTTATTAGAACTAAAACTAATAAAACTCATTTCTTTATAAACGCCTAAGTTTTTATTCATTAGATATCTTATAGCAAAGCATACTCATACTTTCTATAACTGTATAACTATATATGACATAAACCCAAATATTAAATCAAACACTCAATCAATCTATACTTCTCGGTCATAGATGTAGTCAAAGAATTCAAGGTAATTAAGTTGAACAAATTCCATACAGATCCCACACCCATGTCATGTCGACCTGAGTGCAACAAAGATTTTGAAGAGTCCGAGCAACATAGCTAATAGGTAGGTAAAAATCTTGTATATTGATAAGCATCCACTAAAACAGAACACCACTTTATCCAATGAAAACAAGTACCATATGAGTACTTTAGTAAAGATAAAGGTACATCCCCAAAAATGAAACTTGTGGACGATTGTAATGACAAGTTTCAAAGATATGTAAACATGAGTACATGACAATTAGCATAAAGTAACATTTAAGTTTGTGCTTGATGCATCAACATAGAATATAAATTTGGATGACATAATTAAGGCCAACCATCAACTTTAACAAAATCCACTTTAAACATGACTAGCTATCAACATAAAGTATTAAGCTAAATTTCATACTTTAATTTGTGTATATAATCAGTAAAGCATCATCTCCCTTATTTTGTTATCCATCTTATATCATAGTAAAAATTGGAGTGTAGTTGATCAAAAAAAAAAATTAGCTTTCAACCCCAGACTGGCACATACAAGGCAAGACATATAGACACCAATGGACATGTGCAGAAAGAGGAAAGGACAAAGGTTGGCAGATACAAAGATCTATAGTGATCACTAAAAAACAAGTGTCTTAGCTAGATGTAGAAGAGGTGCAAAGAATGAAGGAATGCAAAATGAATAATTTAATCACACTAACTTGGAGCCTGTTTTTCTTGTTTTTTCTTTACTCATTAGTGAGAGTTTTTGTAGTATTAAATAAAGTTGAAGTAATAATTGGTAATTGTGGGTTACTAGCACTAATTCCCATTGTTTTTATCACAAAAATCCATAGAATTATCTTTAAATATTTTTATCAACATATTGCCAATACAAACTAACAAAAACTACTTACAACTTCTATTGCTAAATTAAACACTAAAAATCTGTTGATAATACCTAATAGGTAGGTAAGAATCTTGTATATTGATAAGCATCTAAAAGAGAACACCACTCTATCCAATGAAAACAGTACCATATTATATGATTACTTAGTCAAGATAAAGGCACATCACAATAAATTGAACTTGTGGATGATTGTAATGACAAGTTTAAAAGATATGTAAACATCATGACAATCAGCATCATTAAGTACTAAAGAAACATTTAGGTTTATGTTTTATGCATGATACTGCTGCATCAGCATAGAATGTAAATTTGGATGATATAAACCACAACTTTTTAGAAAATCTACTTTAAACATGACTTGTGATCAAAAAAGTATTAAAGCTATATATTGGTTTCTTTATATATAATCAATGAATCATCTCCCATAGCATGTTATCCATCTTATCATAGTAAAAGTGGGAGGGTGCTTGATCCAAAAACTTGGCATTCATTCTCTAGACAGACACATACAAGGCAGGATAGACACAAGTCACACAACCGATCGACATGTGCTCAAAGGTAAAGGACAAAAGAATGCAGATACTAGGATCTCTATTGATCACTAAAAGCCATGTGTTTTAGATATAAAAGTTAGTGTAAAAAGATAAACGTCCCACAATACAGATTGAACAGCAATAAGATAAGTCATCCATAAAAACAAGATCATATTGAGCAGTAACTTCGAGGAAGATAGCATCGGGACATGCTACTACCTATGTATAGTGACGGGTGTCATCAGTCATGTTCAACTAAAGAGCAATCTTAAGTGGAGAAGGGTCTGAGGTATGCCCTTCCTGTATCAGTGGTAGGCACAGAAGGTATAAGCAAACCTGGTAAGAATTTTTGTGAAATAAGGTTTCAACAATAATTGGTGTCTAGTTACCCCACAGAAGAAAAAAGTAAGGGTGAATTAGATGGACAAGTAACTCCTGCAATGGAAGTGACCGTTTACATATATCATAACTTTTCCATGCTCACTCGTTTGAATATTCGAAGTAAACATAGCACATAAGTGGGTATAAAACGAGTATTTAGTCACATGACATAACATGCAGTGGCGAATCTAAACCTAAAAAATAGGGCACCGGAACCCGTGGTCTCTTCGTAAAACTAGATATTTTATGTATATATTTTCTAAAATTTGTATATTATTATATTCTTGCACCCGTGCTATAAGAAGTCTATCTGATCCACATGGTTAAATATTGAGCTTTTTACCTTGAGGATGAAGAATCAATTCTCACTTAATACATTTTTCTTGATGCATCCATGTTCGGATCAATTCCCACTTAATACATTTTTCCGAGTGCACCCATGTTTGAAAAATCCTAGATTCGCCTCTGATAACATGGAATTCCGTGTGACTTATAGGTCACAGGTTCGAGCTGTGGAATCAACCACAGTTTTGACATTCTACTTTAAACATGACAATGATCAGCATTAAGTATCAAAACAATGTTTAACACTTTTGTGGTCTCTGTCGAGTTTCAATGACAGATAGCTAACAATCAAGTGTCCCTTCATATCGTGTTAAAAGTTGAAGGAAAGTTGACTACACACTTGGCTTCAAAAACAACGAAAAGAAGAAAAGAAAAGTTACACAGAAGAGTAATCACTCTAACAGAGCTTGCTTTACACAAGCCCCCCAGACAAGCGTACAGAGGGGTAGGCACAGACAAATATGCATAAACGATAAAGGAAAAAGGTGTGCAGAAAGAAGAATCTACTTTGATTACCAGAAAAACTAGAGAATTACAAGCTAAGAAAGTGTAAAGTGCGAAGGAATGAAATTACAATGTATTTACAAATCACTAGGAGGAACAGAAGTCAATTTACAAAATATCAAAGAGAACCAAAACTAGTAATTTGCTCATGCTTTTGCAATCGGCAACAAGTGTGTGGTAGCATATTGCTCCATTTGGCAACAATTTCTTTTATTTTTGGCTCCTTCCGGAACATAATCCACGATCCAGCATTAAATCTTACAAAATTAGTATTTCAACCCTTGCATAAGTTAGGACAGCACATACAATGTAAAGCCCTGGGCTTTTGCAAGGAAATACAGCGTAATTAATATATACATCAAGTGTGGTGATTGGCATATCAAAGAATCTTAGTTCTCCTAATTATAAATTTGAGATCAAAGCTCAACTCACAATGCTAGAAGAGGCATAGCAAAAATAACGCAAATGTGCCAGTACTCCAACAGTCATCAGCCGCTACGTGGATAATCTGATGCACTTACATGTGTGGCTGGAAAAAAACTCATAGACAGCTGAGATATGATGCTTATTGCTTCCCCCCTGGATTCCATTTTATACTGCAACCAATGCTAGTAGAAAGTACAAAAATAAATTTAGTGCACAACTTTACCCACCCATTTCCATTAGGCTTTTCAAGGAAGAAAACCAGAAATACTTTTCAAATGGAAATAAGAATACCTGGGTTTTTGAGTTGATGAAACTGGCTGGCCACTAAGTACACAATCTATCGCTAGGCTTAAGTCCCTATAGGATGTGTCATAACAACTACATTAGGAATTCACAATACAATCGATTCTTGAGGGAAAATTGAGCAGACAGTGTAATTAACCTTCCTGTGACAGGCACATTGTTACTTGGCCTTGAATCATCAAATTGTCCATGATAAACTAGCTCAAAGGGCCTTCTGCCATCCTGACACAAGATGAAATATCAAATCTGTAAATAATTCCAAATAAATAAAAAAGCAAGATTGCTTACAACTCTTTTGAGAATACTTTTATAGAGGCTTCGAGAATACGTAAGTATTATTAACTTGGGATGAAAGAAATAAGAGGAAACCTAAATCACTCTCAGTAAGAACTGAGATACACTGCGACAAATTGTGGCAGAACAGATAGCAAACAAAGGGGTAAATACATCCATAAGGTGGATAACGTATAATGTAGGGAAAGAAACAAGGGGCAGGAAACCATGCAAATCGCAAAGCAGGGGCGCGCAGTGTGTCATGTTGAATGCTGACCTTGAAGCTTTCAGATATAACTCATGTAGTCATTACCTTTTTGAATAGGAAAAATTCTGGTGTACAAACAACCCCAAAATCTCTTGCCATTTCTTGTGACTGCAAGAAAAACATCAAGCTGAAGAAGTTCGATATGAAACAGATTCTATAATATTTCAAATAAAAACATAAGAAACAGACGATATAATTACTGCATGCATGTCATGTAGTGTATTGAACACCTCATCTTTGTACAACAGTTGATTACAAAATAAAATGCAATTTGGAAGATTTTTTACCAACCATAACAACTCCACAATTGTACATCTACAGTTTACATAATTGCAGCCTCAAGGAGGAAAAGGAAAAGGCGCATGTAGCATACAACTACTTGGTTTAACGGAATCTAACATTTTCACATGGAGCATAGAATATATATGTAAGAAAATCACTAAAATTTATGTGCAAGGATTCAATGTTAAGAACCTAGAAGTTGAAACCATCAAAATTCAATCCCTGGATTCGCCTTTGGGTATGATTACTTTCTTACCTTATTCATTGACTTATTAGCATCCTGTTCTTGTCACGGTTGACCTAACTAAACTTCGGGAATGTGTAGTTAAAAGCAATTTGGCAGAGGAGGTAAAAACAGTATGAAAATAAGCTAGACTAGTCCACATTTCTCAATGGAACTGGACCAATCTTGTAGAAAGATATAGGGGGGAAATAAGGGTTAATAGCGGACTGGTGAACATCTGAGTCTAGCCAGACACTGATCTCGTGCAACCAAAATATTTCAATAGAAAATGAAAAAGTAAATGGGAAGAAAGTGAATGTGATAAATACAAAGACTAAGCTAAGAGAAAACAGCATCACAAATGGAAAAATCCACCAGAAAAGATACCACAGGCGACAACATAGTGCAAGAGCATATCGGAGTAATAAAACACAAGCAATTTAATGGAAAACTATCATCAAGAACTCAGTATAAAAGCAAACCTCATCATAAAGATAAGGGAAAGGATATTTGAAGAACTTAGCATCTTCAGCCATGAATTCAGGTCCATCCTGTGAAAAATAGAGAAACTCACAACAAAACCACATAATAGTCTCACAAAATCAAGAAATCATAAGTTATAAATTATCTCAACCTGTGGATGTGTAACTACAGAGTTTGAAGATATTGCTACCACCGCAAGCCCTTTCTGCAGCAAAGATGAACTTCTTGATGTTATTCTGTTCTTTTCAACAACTGAGCTGACAGCAAGCAGAGTAAGCATGTAATGCGTCAAATTAGAAAAGAGGGAAGATGGAATCAGCTTTCTACTTACCTTCATGTAGAAATTTGAGAGTTTAACAATATCCTTCTTCAAATGTATGACAAATGGACAATGGTTGCAGATGAACATAACCTACAAATTAAAATAATCAGAGATGAATCACAGTAAACACAAGTTAATAAAGAAGAGGGACAGAAAATCCATGATTCTTTAGTTCTTTTTTCAACCTTTGGCTCAACACAATAAAGCTTCTAAGTTTTAGTAAAACCTTGTGCAGGCATAAGACAAACACAGGGTTTAGGTCAAAGCTATTGGGTTCGGACGAACCCATAGCCAGAACTGCACATCTGCCCCTGGACAAAGATCAAGAGACAAACTTCCCCCTTAATAATATAAGCTTTTGAATACTTGTAAGTTGTATGTAGAACTAAAAGGCAAAGGCGGGGATAAGAAGTTGAACAGACTAGCCAAGGCGAGAGAGAGGAGGGCCCGTGACCTAGATCAAGTGAAGTGCATCAAGGACAAGGACGACAAAATTCTGGTGGAGGAGGCACTCATTAGACGGAGAAGTCAGTCATACTTTCATAGACTCTTGAACAAAGAGGGGGATAGACATTGTGTTGGGGGATTTGGAGCACACAGAGAAGAGTCGTGATTTTGGGAATAGTTGGTGTATAAAGGTTGAGGAGGTTAAGAGTGTTATTCATAGGATGCACAGAGGAAGAGAAACCAGGACAAATGAGATCCCGGTGGAACTTTGGAAGCTAGACGAGATCCCAGTGAAATTTCGGAAGAATGCAGGTAGGACAAGAATGGATTGGCTGACTAGACTGTTTAATGTTGCTTTCAAGATGATGACAATGCCCGAAGAATGGAAGTGGAGTACAATGATTCTGCAGTACAAGAACAAGAGTGACATTCAAAATTGCAACAACTATAGGGATATCAAGTTGCTAAGCAATTATGAAAGGTTGGAAGAGGGTAGTGGAGAAGAGGGTGAGAAGAGGCGTGTCTATTTTAGAAAACTAGTTCGGATTCATGCTGGGACATTCAACAACAAAAGTCATTCGTCTTGTGAGGAGGTTGGTGGAGCAGTATAGGGAGAGGAAGAAGAACCTCCACATAGTGTTCATCGATCTAGAAAAAACCTATGACAAAGTTCCTACGGAGGTTGTATGGAGTGTTAGCATGATTGGACAGATTCTAAATATCTGTACATATCTATGTTATAACTCTAAATATTTGTGTAATGATGATAGGAGCTAGCATAGATTAATGTAGCATATTTTCAGAGATTTACAATTAGGAATAACATATATTTAGGGATATATAGCAGATTTTTAGGCATGTAAATCAGAATTCTTTCTATTTAATGGAAGAACTCTCATTTGAGAGTACTCATTCAGCAAAACTGACATGGTATTAAAGCCTTTTTCAGTGCTTTGATTTTTAGTGTCTTTCATCTGTGGTTCCTTCAAAAAAAAATTGAAAATTTTGGTTCTACTTACTGTTTTTTAGTCAACAGTTAGTCCTAAGTATCTTGGAATCGTAGTCTTGGTCATTTCTATCTTCCTTAGCTTGTCAAGAACATGGCGTCATATCAGTTTGAGTCCTTCCATGTTCGTTTCACAAGAAAAAATTACTCTGCCTGGGAATTTCAATTCCAACTATTTGTCACCGAAAAAAAATTATGTGAACATATAGATGGAAGCGATCCTACTCCTACCGATCCTACAAAGCTCGGTCAATGGAAGGTTAAAGATGCTCGGGTGATGACATGGATTTTAGGGTCAATTGACCCTCTTATTGTTCTTAATCTCAGGCCATACAAGACAGTAAAGGCCATATGGGATTATTTACAAAAGGTTTACAACCAAGACCAGAGCACAAGGCGCTTTCAGTTGGAGCATGAAATTGCTATGTATTCTCAAGGAGGTCTCTCTGTTCAAGATTATTTCTCTGGATTTCAGAACTTATGGGCTGAATTTACCGACATAGTTTATGCAAAAATACCTTTTAAATCTCTCTTCATCTTTCAAGGATCAATTTTTGATGAAATTACGATCTGATTTTGAAAGTGTTCGCTCTAACTTGATGAACCGTGATCCATCTCCCTCGTTGGATGTCTGTTTTAGGGAATTACTTCGTGAAGAGCAGCGTCTCTTCACAGAAAATGCTTTTCATCAAGGGAATGTTGTCACTGTTGCATTTGCAGCTCAAGGGAAAGGAAAGGGCATCGATATGGCTAGAAATCAATGCTACAGTTATAAGAAATATGGTCATATTGCTAGCAATTGTGGCAAGAAGTTCTGTAATTATTGTAAATTACAAGGACACATTATCAAAGAGTGTCCCACACGTCCTCAAAACCGTCGGGCAAATGCTTTTCAAGTTGGGATAAATGGTTCCACTACAGATAACTCGTCTTCAGCAGGACAAGTTCTTACTCCTGAAATGGTACAACAAATGATCTTGTCAGCATTTTCAGCTTTAGGGATGCAAGGTAATGAGGTAATATCTAAATTTTGGCTTGTTGATGCTGGCGCTTCCAATCATATGACCAACTCAACTAATATACTCAAAAACATCCGTGAGTATAATGGTCCAACACAAATTCAGGTTGCCAATGGTAGTAATTTACCCATTACCAAGGTTGGGGATATTACTGAAACTTTCAAGAATGTTTTTGTATCACCGAAGCTCTCCACTAGTCTTATTTCAGTTGGCCAATTGGTAGATAACAATTGTAATGTGAATTTTTCTCGTAATGGTTGCCTTGTGCAGGATCAAGTGTCGGGGACGATAATCGCGAAGGGGCCTAAAGTTGGAAGATTGTTTCCTATACACTTTTCTATTCCTCGTGTTCTAGCTTTTGCTTCTACCATTACTAAGAACGAGGTTTGGCATAAACTTCTAGGACATCCAAATTCTATTGTGTTGTCTCATTTGTCCAATTCTGGTTTATTGGGAAATAAAAATCAATTTTCAGCTGCTTCCTTTGATTGTTCTACTTGAAAATTAGGCAAAAGTAAAACTCTTCCTTTTCCTAATTTTGGTAGTCGTGCTGCAAAGTGTTTTGATGTCATTCATAGTGATGTTTGGGGCATTTCACTTGTTATTTCTCATGCTCATTTCAAGTATTTTGTGACATTTATAGATGACTATAGTCGGTTTACATGGGTGTATTTTCTTCGATCTAAATCTGAAGTGTTTTCCATATTCAAGAAATTTTTGGCTTACGTTGAGACTCAATTTTTCACATGCATCAAAATATTAAGATCTGATTCTGGTGGAGAATATATGTCTCATGAATTCAATAATTTCTTGCTTGAGAAAGGAATTGTATCACAACGCTCTTGCCCATATACGCCACAACAAAATGGGGTTGTTGAGCATAAAAATCGTCATTTTTTAGATGTCACTCGTACTTTATTGATTGCGTCCTCTGTTCTATCTAAATATTGGGTTGAAGCTTTGTCTACTGCTGTCTATTTGATTAATAGACTTCCATCTAAAGTGTTAAATCTTGAGTATCGTCTTTTTCACAAGCATCCTAGCTATCATAGTTTTACGTTTGGTTGTGTTTGTTTTGTGCACCTGCCTCTCTCTCAACGCAACAAACTCTCTGTTCAGTCTATTAAATGTGCTTTTATGGGCTATAGTACTTCGCAGAAAGGTTTTATTTGCTATGATCCAAACTCTAACAAATTTCGTGTTTCTAGAAATGTTATTTTCTTTGAGAATCAGTATTTCTTTCCTACTCATGTTGAGTCATCTTTTGTTTCTCCTCCTCTTCGTACTTTTGAGGATTTGTCATTGTCTTCTACGCGGTTCAAACCAGGATTTGCGTATGAACGACGTTGGCCAACTTTACCCCATCCCGAAACATATCCGCCACCTGAGACTGCTCCACAACTAGAATCTGAGATTTCTTCAAGGTATGCTCCTCTTGAGCCTCCTCGGCAATCTTAGATTGTCTCAAACTCTTAAACGGTATGGTTTTTATTCTACTTTGTCCACCATCTCTATTCCAACAGGTTACTCACAAGCCTCCAAGCTTGAATGTTGGCAAAAAGCAATGGAGGAGGAACTTTTGGCTCTAAAGAAAATAACACATGGGAAGTTGTTCCTTGTCCTCCAAATGTCCGTCCAATTGGATGTAAATGGGTTTATTCAATTAAACTTCATTCTGATGGAACTCTTGATCGGTACAAAGCTCGATTGGTGGTCCTTGGCAACAAACAAAAGTATGGTGTAGACTATGAGACTTTTGCACCTGTAGCAAAAATGACTACGGTGCGAACTATTATTGCCATTGCTGCATCACAAAATTGGCCTCTGCATCAAATGGATGTCAAGAATGCTTTTCTTCATGGTGATCTCAAAGAAGATATTTATATGAATCCCCCACCTGGTTTGTTCTCATCACCTACATCAGATGTATGCAAGTTGAAACGGTCTTTATATGGATTAAAACAAGCTCCAAGAGCTTGGTTTGATAAGTTTCGTTCTACTTTGCTTCAATTCTCTTTTGAGCAGAGCAAATATGATTCGTCTTTGTTTCTTCAAAAAACATCTGCAGGTTGTGTTCTTCTTTTGGTGTATGTAGATGACATTATTATCACAGGAACTGATTCTTCACTAATCACTAGCCTCCAGCAACAACTTCAGAATTCTTTTCATATGAAAAATCTTGGTACTCTTACATACTTTTTGGGGTTAGAAGTTCATTATAATTCTTTAGGTGTGTTTTTGAACCAACACAAATATACTCAGGACTTGATTGCTTTGGCTGGTCTTCAAGAATCTTCCTCTGTAAATACTCCATTGGAATTGAATGTAAAGTATTGTCGTGCGGAAGGAGATCTTCTTCCTGATCCAACTTTGTATCGGAAATTAGTTGGGAGCCTAAATTATCTTACGATTACTCGGGCTGATATCTCTTTTGTAGTTCAACAAGTGAGTCAATTTATGCAGGCTCCACGCCATCTACATTTGGTGGTTGTCCGTCGCATCATTCGATATCTCTTAGGAGCATCTACTCGTGGATTATTCTTTCCTAGTGGTTCTGAGATTCAGCTTAATGCATTTAGTGATTCTTATTAGGCTGGATGTCCTGATACTCATCGCTCCGTCACGGGTTGGTGTATGTTTCTTGTAGATTCCTTGATATCTTGGAAGAGCAAGAAGCAAGACCGTGTATCAAAATCTTCCACTGAATCTGAATATCGAGCAATGTCTACTGCTTGCTCTGAGATTGTTTGGCTTCGTGGGTTACTTGCAGAAATTGGATTTCCTCAATCTAATCCCACTCCTCTCCATGCTGACAACACAAGTGCTATTCAAATTGCTACTAATCCAGTTTATCATGAAAGGACCAAACACATTGAAGTGGACTGTCATTATATCAGAGAAGCTGTAGATAAGAGAGTCATTACTCTTCCACATGTATCCAGTGATCTTCAAATAGCTGATGTGTTTACAAAGTCTATGGCACACAACGTCATCAGTTTCTGGTAGGCAAATTGATGTTTTTTTATCCACCGGCATCAATTTGAGGGGGGATGTTAGCATGATTGGACAAATTCTAAATATTTGTACATATCTATGTTATAACTCTAAATATTTGTGTAATGATGATAGGAGATAGCATAGATTAATGTAGCATATTTTCAGAGATATTACAATTAGGAATATCATATATTTAGGGATATATAGCAGATTTTTAGGCATATAAATCAAAATTCTTTCTATTTAATGGAAGAAACTCTTATTTGAGAGTACTCATTCAGCAAAACTGACATGGAGTTGTTAGCGTACCTGTTGCGTACACTAGGGAAATCAAGGACATATACGATGGAGTCAAGACCCAGATAAGGATAGTGGGTGGAGACTTGGAGCACTTCCCAGGTGTGACAGGATTTCCAGGGATCAGTTTTCAGCTCGTTATTATTTGTCTTGGTGAGTATTAACGCGATACATCCAAAGTGAGGTGTTATGGTGTATGTTCTTTATGGATGACATAGTTCTAATTGACGAAACCTGTGGTGGAGTTAACGCTATGCTGAAGGTTTGGAGACAGACCCTGGAGTCTAAAAGATTCAGGTTGAGCAAGACCAAGACTGAATACTTAAGTGTGTAGTTCAATGACATGATGCATGAAGCTAGCATAGAAGTGATCCTTGATACACATGTCATCTAAATGAGGAAAAATTTCAAAGTATCTTTGGTTTATTATCCAAGAAAATAGGGAGATTGACGAGGATGTCACACATCGTATTAGTGCAGGATGGATGAAATAGAGGCTCGCGTTTAGAGTCTTACGTAGTAAGAAGGTGCCTGATGTACCACGGATTTACGATATTTTTAATGCTTTAAACTTGGAGTTTTGCATGTGTCTTAAGCATTTGTTAGTAGATTTGATGGTCTTTTAATTATATTTTGCAGGAAAATAGGTTTTGGAGCAGTCAGAATGAGAAGAGTTGAAGCAGCGGCAGTTTGGTGTTTGACGAGTCATCCTACGAGCCGTAGACTTTCTACGAGCCGTAGGATTGAACTGTAGAATGAAGCAGTACACATTGGGGCTAAGTGTAAAATGACGGAAACTAATGACGAGTTGTAGTGACTTCTACGAGCCGTACAATTGAGTCGTGGAAAAGTTTAAGAGAAGTTGAGCTCCAATACTTGGTTGACGAGATGACAGGATGGTTTGTGCTAAGTTCTACGGGTCATAGAACATAAGCCATAGAAAACTTCAGATTTAGGATTTGATGTCTATACGTATTAGTTGTAATTTTCGTATTTGGGCTATCAGACAATTTGATACTTTTACTTTTGGCATTGAGAATTAACTTGCAAACATTTTGTGCATTTAATTCTTGAACTATTGGTTTATAATATTGTTTTTTGTTCGTCAATTTAAGATTCCAGACTTCATCTACTCTAATTGTAAGTTCATGATTTATTTTATCAAACATATTATGAATTGTGATGACACAAGCATGAGTAGCTAAATCCACAATTAGGGTTGTGGGAACCATGAGTAATTAACAAAGTAGACCTAATAATTAAGTAATCCTTGAATAGTGTTTATGCATGTATTGTTAATCTCTTTGTTTCAAATGTTTTTAACGGTGCGCAACGTTAGAACTCGCCTTATTCCTACTTGCCCGACCAAGGAAGTAATAAATGTGAAAAGAGATTAAACAATGGAGATTTAGTGTTGATAATCCGTTATATTAGCCTAACCTAAAGATGCGAGGGTTAATTTGGGGTCAAGGGTAAGGGTTAGTAAAGCATACACTCGTAGACCGACCAAGTTGCACGGTGAAATTCCCTACTTGAACGACCAATCACTTAGGAGATACCTAACTTACCGACTCTGCATGTCAAACATTAGATAAGGGTTACGGTTATAAGTTTTACTGCGTTAAGAACTTGTGGGGAACATATCATATACCCTAGTTTCATCTTATATTGATCTTACAAACCTGTGAATCATGTTTACTTGGTTACTTGTTATTGAAATTAATCAATAAATCTTTTATATTACAAAACCCCCTTTTTACGGAGATAATCTGATTAAATTACAATCAACACTAAATTGGCCTAAGTCTAGACCGTATTCCTCGTGGGATCGACCCTAACCTCTGTTAGGTTCTTTATTTGACAACGACGCTTATACTTCTTTAGTGAAGTGTAATTTGGGCGTATTAGTGCCACGAAAACATAAATGTATATTCTACAGAGTGGTTAGACCAACTATGTTGTATGGGCGGAGTGTTGGCTAGTCAAGACCTCTCACTTTTAGAAGATAAAAATTGCGGAAATGAGGATGTTGCGGTAGATGTGTGGGCATACTAGGAGAGATAGAATTAAAAATGAACATATCTAGGACAAGGTGGGAGTGGCCACGATCAAGGACAAGATGTGGGAAGCGAGACTGAGATGATTCATACATGTAAAGAGGAGATGTATGGATGCCTATTATGGAGATGTGAGAGGTTGGTTATTGATTGCTTCAGGAGAGGTAGAGGTAGACTGAAGAAGTATTAAAGAGAGGTGATTACACGGGACATGAAACAGTTGCAACTTACCGAGAACATAACCTTAGAACGTTGTAGAGGATACGAATTAGGGTAGAAAGTTAGTGGGTAGTTGAGTGTTTTCTCGCTTATCCTTCTATACTAGTAATCATAGTATTTCTCCTGTAGTTTCTTGCCCTTCAATTTTGTTGTGTTGTTTCATGTCCTTTTTACAGAATACTTTGTTCTGTTTTCTATAGAATCTTGACATGGTTTCTTCACTTCCATTATTTCCTTTTCTGACTTGCAATGATATGTTTTTTCTTGAGCTGATGGTCTATCAGAAGCAGATCTACATCCCTAAGTAGGAGTAAGGTCTATGTACACTCTATCCTCCCCAGATCCCAATAATCATGGGACTACATTGGGTATGTTGTTGTTGTTGTAATATAAGAACCCCCAATAAATTCATCACATCAAAGTCAATGAAGTATCCATCAAAAAATGTGTAGCACGTATATCCCACACGAAAACCTGGAGTAAACTCATTATTGGGGATACTAGGATTTAACTCGGATGAAGCTCAAAAAGTTTCTCTCGTATGGACAGTGAAGAAGGATGGAAAATACTATGTGAAGTCAGGTTGTCACTACTTATTGTGAGAAGGGACAAGGAGAGACTGTAGATTGGCAACGGAAGATGATCTTGAGAACGAAATCCCCAACTACAGTGGCATGCATTGGATGGACAATCTGACTTATACTTAGCATGCACCTTCCTTTTTCCTTAAAGGAAGACGCAGAATCAGTTGGATACATTTTACTACACTATAAATACATTTGGCTGATATGGTGGGTGTTTTTGAGTATGTATTGTATGAATTAGGTATATTAGGTACATCAAGGGAACCTGACACAAGTTGTGCCTAGTTGGCAGTGCAGAAGCTAAGGAGAAAGCAGAAAAAACTCTAGAAGGCTGTTCCTCTTTGTATACTTTTGAATAATATGGATAGAACGAAATGACAGGTGTTTTGAAGGTTAAACGTATTTTCTATTTATAACTTTAGATGCATGCAAAGCTTGAAAATTTTGGTGCAAGTTTTGCTTTGTGATTACATAGATATATCCAGATTTCTTGAACTCATTCCATACATACATACATAAGGAATTTAAGTATAGCAAATTCCTTTGAACACACACAGCACCTCCTTGGTGCTGCAGCTTTGTGAATAAAATCGCCCTTTACGTTTCAAAAGAAATTCTCACTTAGCAAATTAAATTCAAAATTCAAAATCCAACACATCCTTCCCATTTCTGTAAACAAAATATACTCATGACTCATGTATGCCAACCATTCTAAACATAGTAATTGCATTCAACCATACTTTTGGATTTAATTAGGATCGGGAACCAGGTTAGTGTGGAATTTTGCCAAGGAGTGTTATAATGACAATAAAGGCGACAATGTTAAATTTGTAAACTTTATTTGCTTTAGATACCGTTATGATCAACTTGCACTGTCTTTATTATTGTCATTATAACTCTCTTAAGCAACATTCCATACTAGTCAAGTTCCCGATCCTAACATCTAGGACTTGGAACATTGAGGTCAAATATCAGTTCAGAAATTCAAAATGTTATCAGTAAAATCAAATTAATCCACCTAAGGTGGGTAAACGGGAGTAGTAAAGATAATAGTGTTGTTCTATTTACCAGCAATGCAGGATATGCTTCAAAATCATCAAGGTTCCAAACTTTACCAGTGAGCGGCTCCGTAAGCTGAAACATTTCTCCCATCAAAAATCTCAAATTACTACTAACAAAATTCTTCGTTTTCAAACATTACTTAAGAAAGTAAAAGGAGGACCTCAAAATTGGGAGCTCTGAAACCAAGAGAGACGCCTTTGGACTCTGTTTTTGCAGCTCGTATCACAAGCTTCCTTGCCGGCAGAACACTCTGGCGTTGCGGAGCCGGAGAGTAATAGCTCTTCTTCAAGTAACAGAGCGAGGGAAGAGAAGAAGGCGAAGCTCTAGCAGCTGTGGCTATCGTGCGCGGCACCGATAGTAAGCGTGCGCCGGTTGATAATCCGGTGACCGTTGGAATAACCACCATCGGAAACTCTCTGCTTCACACGAAGTTTTGACAGAAACCGCTATCCAGAGGTACAATTTTGGTTGCTCAAATTCTTTTGGGCCAGTACACTTTATTTGGGCCTCGGATTGAATGTATGTCCCGTGGAATAATTTGTGTTACTAAACTTACGCCTTGAGGCATAACTTAGGCAACTACACTTGTATTTAAACTTAAATTCTTTTGCATTCAGGCATAACTTATCACTGTACTTATAACTTGGAGCATAACTTTTGCCTTTGGCATAGTTTCCTTTGCCTCGGCTCATTAGTGGATTGACTATGAGGCCGAAGAGTTTTTTACTACATAGGTTATCACTCCTGCAAGACTGCTTTGGAATCCAGAGTTGTTATAAGGGCGAGATGGCGAAAGGAGGAACATAACTTACGTCACTCAACTTATATCTAAAACATTACGTACAGATCATTTTCGAAGACAATGCTAGAACTTACTCATTTACAATTTAAGTGTCATTTAATGTAAATTAAGAGCTGACCTTTATGTTAAAGGACATTCGTTTTCTACTTAACGCTCGATTCAAATGTTATTAACAAAATCATCAGTACAGCATTCATTTACTTTCTTGTCTATTCTTGTGTTCATCAAACACAACTTCTCCAAAATTATCAGGAGAGCTAATTTATTTCCTTTTGTGAATATGAATCAGTAGAATTTGAATACTGAATTCTTAAAGCAAAAAAAGAACTCATCCAAGAATATATTAATATTGGAAAATGTGACAAAGTTTACTTTCAATCCTCTAGTATTCCCTAGGAACTAGTTTAGAGATTCCTAAGTTGACCCCTTTACAATATGTTCAACACAAGGCAAGAGTCTTGCCACAAGAAAAAAAAAAGCGTTTCCTCCTAAGATTAGACATTCTTGTAGTTTGCTTTTTCCAAAAAGAAATTATTTTTAAGTAGTTGGGGAAATTTATCCCATGGGTGCTAGATTTATTTATTTATTTATGACCTATTGACCACCAAAAAGGATGGTGCAGTAGATGAGGCTGCACCTCCCTTAATAATCAGGAGTTTTGAATTCTAGTACTAAATACGAAAAAATAATTACTAGGAAGTGTTTCTCCTAAATAAGGCCTTACGCAATACATATCTGAAATAGTTAGATCTCAATATGGTTATCTAAGACCGATAAAAAAAAGTGTGCATTATGATATCGAGCTAACTAGATTTTCTTATATTAGGTCATAATAGGTTCTTCTACAAGGATAAAATTTAGGATTAGGTTACTATTTATAGTTGTACATTTTGATTGGTGAAAGGGAGAGGAAGAGATTCCCCAAGTGGACTCATTAAAAACTAATGAAACTTTAATACCAGTAATTAAAACCTAAATCTTAATTATAATTAATTAGCATAAGACTAATTTTTAGTATAAAAGCATCTTGATTCTCAAGAATCTTTACTATTCACACCATGTGTCACTCTTAATTATATTCTGTGTTATTTGTTTTTGCTTCTATTTTGTTTGAACTTGAGATGATGGGGATGGATTCACTTTTAATTTCCTTGAGGCTGAGGAGGCTAAGATTTTAATATTGAGTCATAATTACTGAAATTTATTAATCACTATACTAGATGTGGACGGATTATGTAGAATGAGAAATTTATTAATTATGCAGCATGAATTAAAAAATTTACCAGGTTATATCCAATTAATGAATTGATATATATGTGGCCAACTGGCCCAACATTTCTGCAAACTCAAATTTATTTTCCATCTCTATTTGTTGCTCCATTTCAAACAAGTATTATAAAATTATAAAACTATGTATAATTAGTAGTACCTTACATTTGGGATGCCCTGCCATATATACACTACGCAAGGTGAATTCTTCGAATATGTTTGTGCATTTAACAATTCATATAAATGTGATGACATTTGACTATTACTCTGTTCATTATCGTGTGTCTATTTTTTTAATTTTATATAAGACTCATTTATTATTAGTTTAACTTTTTGATAGTTTAAATGTCAGTTTGTACACATTTAAAATTAAAGGACATTGATACTAACTGAAACCAAATTAAAAAACACATTTATATATTTTAGTCTATAAATCACATATTAAAATTTGCTGTAGATCTCTAAGTTTAAATTAACTTAATAAATTCTTGGTTCCTTCACTAGTAATACCGTGTTGTATATAATCAGATATTATTAGGGGAAGCTCATATTTAAGTGTGGGGGACTACTTGTTTTGATAAGAAATAACTATCTTAACGAGTTCTCCGGTCATCACCACGTAATATACAAAGGAATATTATTATCTTCTCTGTTTCAATGTATATGATATTAAAAAAATTTGATTGATCTTAAAAAAAATTATTTTTCTATACTTAAAAATTATTTTTTTCTTTCTATTTTTAGTAAAATAATTTATTATCACACAAATATCTAAAATTTATTTTGAATTACGCAAAAAAATATTAATCGATTTATTGTCAAATTAAATAATGTATACTCTCTCTGTTTGATTTAGTTTGACTGGCATAGAGTTTAAGAAAATAAATAAAAAATTCAATCTTATGGTCTTAAATTAAAGTCATATTAAATGTATGAAAATACTTTTTAATCTTGTAGCCTTAAACATGTCACGTAAAAAGATGAAATTAAAATATTACATAAAAATATATATTCTTTCTGAAACATACTTCCAAAAAATAGATGATTTTTTAAAAAACATTAGATAGTGTGTATAGATTAATGTTCCTTCGACTGAGGAAGAGCATTGAGATTTGAGCTCAATAGAAAATCAAAAATAGGATAAGATAAATGGCTTGACAGATATTAGTTTTCTTATAGTTAAATAACAACTCCTTGTTCTCTTAAATTTATAGGTAAATTCTAATTTAATTCTTGTAATATTTAATTTTTAATTACTTGAAATATTCATAAACAACACAAATTTCACTAGTTTAGCTTCTAATTACATGCCCCCACTTCAGTTTTGCAAATTATCTTCCGTATCACTTTTTCTTTGTCAAATATATATCTCTAGCGTACTCAGATACATGTGGATCAAATTAGGTGTAATTTGCTTAAGATACATTGTATACAAGTGTGATCCGCATGTATCTGGGATATACTGACTCTCTCGCTCGTCTCTCTCCTCCCTATCTGGCTCACCTATCTCCCTCTCTAGCTCACTTCTATCCCTATGTATCTGTTTTTAGAATGTATTTGATATCAAAGATCCTTGTGGACTGTCTCGCTTGCCTCTCTCCCTCTCTCAGACTCTCGTTCTATGTTTTTATATTTCAGAATGTATTCGGCAACAAAAATACATGTATCTATTGTAAAAAAAATTATTGACACATTCATTAGTAGTATAGAGAGAATGAGGGGGAGAGAGTAGAACGAGAGGGGAGTGAGTATGTAGAACGAGAGGGGAACGAGAAGTGTTTTGGAAAGGTTAGCATCCATTTTTAGGCAATTTTTTTGGAAAAAAAAGAGTCAAAAATAGAATATCATCTACTTATGACTTTTAACTTTTGATTTATAAGTTACTTTTCATAAGTCCATCCAAACAGGCCTAGTAGTTTCCTAATAATACTGGCTAAGGAAATAATGAATGTCAGTTCTCAAATGCTAATAAATAATTCTTTTAAAAAACAAATTATTCGATTATATCCACATTGCACGATTTCGTAATTATTAAGGTCAATGGAAATTGAAATTCTTGATGGCAATAGGATGATGCGCTGCACAATTATGTTCTAAAAATTGCATTTGGAACTAACACAAATTATCAATATAATAATTGTTTGACTTCAAGAGCATCAAAAGAGACTAATTAACTCACCATTAAGAGAAAAGGAGGAAGAACTTTCAAACTAAGCATGACCTGAAAAGAAACAAGGAAAAGGGAATCTAGAGGCTTCTTTTCAGATCTAACTATAGTCAAGTCGCTCTATAATAATCATCTTTTATAACAAAAATTTATTATAATGATAATGTTATACTATATTATATGTTATTTATAATAATATCTATTATAATACTTAAAAATATTATCGAGACAAATGATATTATTATAAGATATTTGACTATATTTGGTACATAAAATTTTGATCTGGTTGATTTTGATCCAACAATGACAATAACAATAACAATAATCTATTAGTGTAATTTTATAAGTAAAATTTAGTGAAGATAGGATATATACAAATCTTATATTTATCTTTGTAAGGTACATAAATTATTTCATATAGACACCCGGCTTAAAGAAGTGCAATCAAAATATTAGGATTGAAAGGAAACTAATTATGACAAAATAGTAATATGACAAAGCAAATTAAATGAAGCAACAAATTGTACAAATTGAAGAGAAAAGATACCATGTGAATACTAACTAATACTACTAATACTAAGGGTCGTTTGATTTGAAAACAAGTTATGATAGGATTATTTATGATAGGATAGATAAGGTATGTCGGAATTAGTTATGATGAGATAAGTTATGCTGAGATTATTCTTATTGAGGATTTGGTTTGTTGTATTCAAAATAATATGCATTGCATAAATTTTAAGAACAAGTTGTTTGTTTACAAAATTACCATTCACTTTATTTAGTTTTTTATATTTTCTTTCCAAGCTTTAGTTATTCATTTTTAAAAATAAAAATTTCATTTATTTAGCTTAAATGTTTCTGTGTGTGCATTCCCACGATGATACCGTATGTATTAAAAAACAAAAAAAAAATCTTATTTAGCTTAAAAATAGAATTTTCATCTTAAGTTTGTTAAAGAAAAAAGATTTATGAGAAATCAAAATAAATAAACATAAGAATTACAAATAAATTCATAAATAAAAAATATTTTTATATAGAATATTTTTTAATAGAAAAATATGAAGAATTATCATAAAAATAAGGAGTAATAGATATTATTATACATGGTATTAAAATTAATATAGGGAGGGGGGGGGGGAATCGAGAGGACATGTGCTAATATTTTTGTTTAGTGAAAAAAATGAAGTTATAATAAGCTATGTACTATAATTTTGTATTACATAATTTTCTTTAGTAATAAGTTTCTCTTTTTGTAAAAGAATTATATAGGACTAAAGAGGTTAAAAACTTCCAAAAATAGTTATACATAAATGTGAAAAGTGAGGTATAAATAGAGTTTAAAGGTTTTACAAAAAAAAAGAGTTTAAAGGAATATATTTGTTATTTATGTATTTTATCCCGGAATAAATTATCTCGAAATTACTATATCATTCAAGAGGAGGGATAATTTATCACAGTACTAATTATTAATCTTGGGATAAGTTATCACAAACTTTGCAACTAAACTAGGGATTAGAGGCTTCTTAAAATTTATCCTGGAATTAACTCCATTTAATATTCACCACACCAAACGACCTCACGATAGAGAAAATGAGAAGAAGAGACTAGTCCTTTGACTCTCCCACGTAAAAATACAACAGTTTTCGACTATCTACTACTCGACAACAAGATAATTAAAATATTAATTTTGATTCACATTTTATAAATTTAGGAAGGTGATTAAAGCATTAATTTTATATTAAAAAAAAACTATTTATTAAAGTTCTCATCTAAAATCATCAATCGAAGGTAGTAATATTCTATCTCACCTCAAGCTGAACGTGAAAAATAATAATTTATGGATCTGATATTTATGCAAAGTCACACTAAGTTAAACTATAAATTTAGATAAAATATTAATATTTTTACTAGTTAACACCTTGCCATTTAGGTGTTAGCCACCTCGTCCAGTTCTTATTAGGGGAAGTTTGTATCTGATGTGGGGCCTACTCACATTTTTTAATTATCCATGGATAACAACATAACAACCTCACTAAGTACTTAGCATGTACTATCACTGTACTAAACTCATAAAATTTGTTCCCTCTTATTGGTTGCTTAATTAAACTATATACTACTAGTAGCATTAATCTAAACAATTATTTCAATCGAGGGTGGTGGAGTGGAATGTGGATAAGTACTTTCGGGTTCAAAGTCTTCTTGAATATGAAGTTATTTTTGTTAGAAAACGTTTTATTCTTAATTTAGAGTTTTTTAGGGTGTTAGTCAAACTTCAATACAGATATATAAAATATCACCCTGAAAAATTAAAAAAAAATAAAAATTCATGAAATCGGTCATTTGTCAGGTTTATAATTGGTAAGATTTCTTTAGAAAATGGTATGAATCATATATTCGAACAATGTATTAATAAAAATAAGGGATAAAGGTCTGAAAAATACCCCAACTTTGGTCGAATTTGTTGTTGCGATACTAAACTTTCATGAGGACCTATTACCTCCCTAGACTATTTAATAGTGTATTTTTTACCCTTGAACTATTTAATAGTGTATTTTAAAGGTATATATGTGTCCACGTGGACACATTACTATTTATAATTTTGCATTATTTTTTATGTCCACGTGGGCAAA
>JAJOOS010002143.1:0-11763 GCA_029582725.1 Solanum chiquidenum
AAAACTAAGGAAGTGACTTCTGCCTATGGTATTAGCCTATGGAGATCAATCAGAAATTTGTGGCATTGTTTCTTTCAAAGAACTAGATTCAATATAAACAATGGAAGAAAGATTTTATTTTGGGACGATAATTGGTTAGGAAATGGCAGCCTCAAACAACTCTTTCCAGACATCTACTTATTGAATCAGCAACATGAGGCCACTGTGCAAGAAGTGTGGTCCATCCATGGATGGAACTTAAAATACAGAAGGATGATACAAGACTGGGAAGTGGATAGACTAGCTGAATTTTATGGCACCCTGGACCATTTTGGAGGATTGAAAGAGGGAGAAGACACTCTTAGGTGGATTCATCACAGCAAAGGTATCTTCACAGTTAGCTCTGCCTGAATCAAATGGGGACTCAACTCAGATTTTTGCCTTGGAAGCTTATCTGGAAAGTCAAAATTCCATATAAGGTGGCAGTCTTTACTTGATTGGTAGTTAAAGAGGCGGTACTAACACAGGAGAATCTAATGAAGAGGGGAATACATATGTGTCCTAGATGTTTTTTTTGTGAGCTACAGGCAGAGATAATCAACCATCTGTTTCTTCATTGCAAGGTGGTCAGACAATTGTGGCACTTATTTACCAGCTTCAGGGGCACAAACTGGACCATGCCACAAAGGACAAGTCAGGCTATAGAAAGCTGGAACACGGAAGGCAGTGGCAGTACAGACCAAAGCAGATGGAAGATTGTCCCAGCAGTGATTTGGTGGACCATATGGAAGGAAAGAAATATGAGATGTTTTGAGAGTATTAGTAATCCCTTACATAGGATCAAAATGAATTGCATAATCACTTTTTGCTATTGGTGCAGTTCGGAGTATGTAGATGATCCTATAGCTGTTATAGATATCCTAGGTTCTTTGTAAGATGAAGTAGGATCTAGTTTTGTTTTGTTTTGAGTACTCGCAACTGTATGTAGCCCCTTGATGTAAATTTGGGATCCCAGCCTTTAGTGCTGAAGATTAATACACAAATCTGTTACCTTTGTCAAAAAAACCTTTATCATATTTTTTTTTCAATTTCTTTGGTCATACATTTGTCATTCATGGTTATAATTATTAGCCTTGGACTAAACAAACACATTTTATGTTTTTCTCCCTTTGCGCCTTTTTTAATTAAAGCCCACGCTTTATTTGCGCTTTGCGCTTAAAGCCCCATGGACCTTAGAGATTTTTTGCGCTTTTCGCTTTAATAACACTGAGCAAGAGTCAGAGGAGATGGTGAAGGCTAATACCATCATGTTTATGGTGGTCTGTTTGGAAGGAAAGGAATGTTAGATGTTTTGAAGATAGATCCAATTCCATACACAAAGTTAAATAGAATTGTTTAGTATTATTACTCTATTGGTGTAAACAATTGTGTATAGTAGATACAGATCAAATTGTAGATTTGATAGGAAGCTTGTAATTGACACTTTTGGTGGTGGCCAGCATGCCCTTAATGTTGAAGAATACAATTAACCAGCCTAAAAAAAACTCATTATCAATAGCTTCCAATCATAGTAATTAAGCATCTTTTTATTGAACACTTAATCCGTATTTAGGCATTCCAGAAGAAGAATTTACGCTAAGCAGATATCATCACAATTCTAAAACAAATAATTGACAACACCACAAACATACTCCCATTGAATTAAACCTAGTTTGACTAAAATGTTGATCAAGGAAAAAAAAAGTTTGACAGTAAGAATCAAATTACAGTTAGGGAAGTTTTTCATAGGTGAAAAAGTAGAGTAATTAGATGAGAAGAATTTATGCCAAGATTAAGGCCACATAAACAAGTAGTAGCCTACAACAACATACCCAGTGTAATTCCAAGTGTAATTCCATAAGAAGTATAGTCAACATCATTTTGAATTATTAAAAAATCAGAAAAATAAGCCATTCAAAGAAATAGGTAAGCACTAGGACTGGTGGGAGCATCAGTTTCATGGGAAAAGCAAAAATTGGTCACCTGTGCTTTTTGCAAGCCTTCTGCTGCTTCAATTGTAATTCTCCTATCCAAGCACAAATTAATTCTTGATTCCAAGCAAATGTTGTAATGCTTAATTGCTTCTTCGACTTCACCAAGAACCAGATAACAACTGGCATGCAAAGATTGTCAAGATATACAAGTTTGTGAACAAACAATTCACTCATGAAGGAAAAGATAACAGTCTTATAAAAGAACACACAGCATTCGGTTCAACACTCAACATATTTCTTTCTAAAATAAGGAAATTGAATCAGATGATGATGATACGACACCTAATGATATCACTAACCCTCAATTTCTGTTTTTTCCATACAGGATCAAAACAAATTCCACCAGATTAACTCCATGACCTTTGTCTGCTCTAATTTCATGTTGGAGTATATGACCATCTCATATAAAAGCTTAAGTTGCAAGAGAGAGTACATTTACCTAATTATGTCTTCAACATTTTCTATTGGTAGTCTTTTTTATGAAAAGGTAGTTACTATTATCAGTGTTAGATATGGAATATTCATGTTATAAACATCAGATGCCACATGTAGAACCCTTACTTTGCTGCTCTGAGTTTTACTTTAAGAAAGTGAGGATCTAAGGCAGCTGCAGATGCACAATCACTGATGGCTTCCCTCATCCTTCTAAGTGACATTCGGGTGGCAGCTCGGTTGCTGTAGCATAACAAAAGAGGCTCCAGGCAAGAGCCTGAAATTTCTGTAGCAGAGACTGATTTGATACCCTTAGTGTATAAATCCTCAGCTTGCAAAAGATTTCCAGCCTTATAGGCTTGATTACCCCTGATACAGACAAAATCATTGTACATATGAAGGACAAATTCATAATGCTTAATGTCAGAATGTGATAGTTCCAGATAAAGCCAGAACACAACCATAATGATGAAATCATTGCAGCAAAAGTGAAAACCGAAAGCTCAAAGGAAATCTTGACAAATGACAATGCATAGCAATTCACCAAAGAGTAGCTGAAAGATATTAGCACCTGATCCGCCACTTTTCACAGACTTCACGGTCAGTGAGCCCCAGCATCCCATGGTCTTCGTCCACTTTAGACACATGTATAACTTTATTTCTCATATGAGATGTAACTCCGCTTGGGATGTCTCCTGAAGTTTTGCGACCAAAGGAAGAATGTTGAACTGCATCAGTGGAAAACTCAACTTTTCTGTGATTTACGTTGTTTGAACCACTATCAACTTTCAATTTGTATTTTTTCCTATATTGACGCCTAATGGATGATAACCCATCTTGAGCAGAAGGTGAAGTATAGGAACTAAAATCTCTCCGAGTATCGGAGTCCTTTCCAGAATCAGTCCCAGAAAATTTCTCATTTCCTTCTCCACATTTCTTGTGAGAGTCATTGAAAACATGAGTGTCTTTGTTAGCAGCCACATCGTCCTTGGTTTCAGTTGCCCTGGTAAAATTATCAGCAGAAGTAGAAACATTTGTATCCTGATATGGTGAAAAATCCATAGGTGAACAACATCCAGGAGACTGATCATTGTGCGTGGAACTGTTTCCATTAGAAAGATCAGTCTGCCCAGTTACCCTCTGTACCAAGGTTTCTTGCCTCAATGACTTCTTCTTTTTCACCTTTTTGTCCCTCAATCTGCTACTTGTTCCACAACCCAATTTTTCATTCACTCCGGAAAATAAATCAGCAGTAAAAGAAAATGATTTACTTGAATTGGATGCACTAAAATCAGAAAAGGACTTCCCAGGTATAAATGGTGTGCTCGGAAAGCTGAATTCTTCTTTCTTTTCATCTTGATGGCCAGAAGGTGCTTCCGGGGTGTCAACTTTGTGCCGTGAACCAAAAATCTCTGTGGTAAATAATGGAAAGGGCATATTATCCCTCTCCATGTCACTATTTGGACGATCCTGCGGCAATTCACTCGAGACAACAAACTCACTGTTAAAATTTGTTGGCTTATTTTCTTTCCCAGAGATTCCTGCTGAGAAGCTAAATGAATTAATTTGAACACCCGAAAGACCAAACTTAGAATTTGTATGCACTGTTTCTCCAGGCATCCCTTTGTCCTTGCCCCCCTTTAATGAACTAGAATTTTTTTCAACAATTTCAGATGCACAAGCTCTCTTGGCATTTGATTCTCCATCAATTGTATCAGTTTTATCAAAACCAGAGCTACTAACAGGATCTTTTAAATTGACATCCTTGGGCAGATCACAAGAATTACGAGCACCGTTTTCAGTTGGAACATTTGAAGTACTTTGGTTAAATCCAAACACAAATACATTCTGAATGTTGACACGTGACTTTTCATTCAAACCATTGGTCTTCTCAGCACCATTAACCGGTGCTGGCTGGCCAATGTTCAATGAATTCAACTCATCGGAGAGTTTATAAATGGGGGGTTTTGGGAAGCCAGTGTCTACAATATTTCTACTACTTGAATCACACTTGAGCTTCCCATCACAACCCGTGTCACTTTTTGGGGCATTCCAACCATTGTGGTTTTGGATCTTTTCCCTACTAAAATTCTCCATGTCTTCAGCAACTTTACCATCTTCATTCACTTTATTCTTCCCTTTGACGCCACAACCAAAAACAAATGTGCCATTCAGTTTTGGACCCTGATACTCTGGTCCCCTGTATGCTTCATCTTTATTACACACTCCATTTTCTAAGTCAAAGTTAGGTTTACTAGCACCAAATACAAAGTTAGCATTCAATTTATCTGATTGCAATGTACTAGACTGCTCATTTTTATGAGACTCACTCGAGCAATTCTTGACCTCATCACCTTGTGGTTGTCCTACATTGCCACTAGACTTCCTCTGTCCAAATTCCATTTTTGACTTCGAAATACCATTGCTCCCACTACATTCAGACTCCTTATTAGACACATTCGGATAGGACGCCGAGCTGCTCTTATTTGTCCAATCACCGTTCTTGCTCTTCCAGTTAAACTTTGAGCTACTAGTATTACTAGCTCCAAAAACAAAACCCAAATTCTCCAAATTTGAATCCAAACCTGAATCATTCTTACTAGCACAAAAAACAAAACCATCATTACCATTTTTTCCAATTCTACAGCCTCCCATTCCCTCCACACTCTCAAAAGATTCTCCAATTTTTTTGTTCAACATTGCCCCCGAATTCACAGCAACATCACTCTTAGTAGTACCTAAACTCTCCAAATTCGTATTCAAAGTAGAATCACTCTTACCAGCACAAAAACCAAAGCTCACATTGCCACTTCTCCCGAAGCTACCACAATTAGGAAACCCATTTACAGAACCAGTACTACTAACCTTGGGGTTCGGGTCGACCCGATTAAAACCCAATTCATTCGGGACGATAATTTGAGGACCCGATTGTTTCCTCAGTTTCATGAGCCTTGGCTTCCGCCTTGATCGACCCGGGAAACCCGAACTCGGTTGAGGAACCGACGATGACATAGAAAACGAGCAATCAAATCCTGCATCGAGCTTACAACTAGTGGAGGAGTTGGAAGCAGCGGTAGTTTTCGATGATTGAACAGATGAACTGATTGAAGATCGGAAATTTGTGACAGCGGCCGACGACGACATTATCCGATGAGATAATTAATGGGTAATCAAAAAAAAAAAATCCCAATTTGGGGATTTAGGGTTTTTGAATTTTTTGCTTTGTGATGAAGAAAAAAGGTATCTTTTGAGTGTTTGGGTTTTTTGTTAAGAGGAGAGCGGGGTAATTAGGGGGGTTTAGGTTGAAGTTTGAAATTTTGTTGTGGTTTCGAAAGGTTTTATACCTCGTTAGTCGGGTCGGAACTTTTTTTAATATGTGGATAGAAATTTAAAAGATCCAACCCGACTAATCATATTTAAGACATGTATATCCACACTTGAAGCATCACAATTAGATACACCTTTTTAATTGAAGTTAGAAATTTAAATTTTATATCTATTTTTTTATAATTGGGTAACACCTTTATAAATGGTTACATAATGCGTTTTTTCTAAGATATACGCAAGTTATTTACATTTTCTATTAAAAATAATAATGAAAACTACCATATTAGACATATATTCGTACAACGTATACTAATTCTACTTATACTTTTAAATAATTAAGTATTTTGCCAATAATTAAGAGTTTCTTATCATATGTTGAGAAATGTACACCTAGATACATGTATTTTTGCTATCAGATACACTAAAATAGAGAGAAAGACGAGTGAGATGGATAGGGGGCTGAACGAGATTGCCACGTATCCTAGATACATGCAAATCACACTAAATACATGTATATGTATGTATCTGGTGTATGATTCACATGTATATGGTCTACCAAATACATATGAGAGTGACGAATGAGACGAGAGAGAGCCAACGAGATTTGTTATATACACCAGATAATGTGAATCCATTTAGATACATTGGATCTTGAATAAATTACACATAATTTTAACCTCATGTATCTTGTGGTACATGCATGTGAACATATTGCGAACACAACAAAATCTGATAAAATTTATAATATAATAAATTAAAGTGTACCTAAATAATTAACTCGTAATCTAGATTTCTCCCAATTTTCTCGAAAAAAAAAAGTATCCATTTTTAGAGTATGAAAAAACACCGAACATTTGGGCCAATAAAATGTGCACAAATCAAGATTGGGCCATTGGGGCAATTTTTGCTAGAATTCCAATTCATAAGTTGGCAGTATTACAAAACGACCAAGACATGTGTTCTCTCTTCCTCTACTACACGTATATTTTGCACTGTCAACTCCACTCAACACCCGCATAAACAAAAATCACATTCAAGAATCCCATGACAGAGTGCTGCAGAATAGCAGAATAGTTGATATTGCAGATACCCTTTTGCTTATTCTCTTCATTTTGGTCAGTCTGCTAACCCCTTTTAATCTCTAATTTAAAGGATACATTGATGTTGTGTTTTATTAATCAACAGATGCATAAATATATGCAAGATTGGATTTTTCTTGAAAAAGATTGGTTCTTTTTAGTGCTTGCTGCTTATTATTGAGTTTTTTTCAATGGATGACTTGTTTTCTTGTGATGGTTCTAGTAGCTAAGATTTTAGTATTACCTTGATGTTTTGTTTGGTTCAGTTATCGTATTATTATGTTTTTTGCTATGTTTCTCTTCTTTGTTGTTTTCAGCATGGTTTTTGTGCGCTATTGTATTTGCTTTACGTACTTGTTTTTATATGTTTTACTTGAGCCGAGGGTCTATTGCGAAAGAAGCTCTCTACGTTCACAAGGTAGGAGTGCGGTTTGAACTATTGATTTATAATTTTACATAATTGGAATTCTTGGGGAATAATGAAAAATATTTCACAATAATAATAATATAATATTATTTAGCAAAATAGTAGTCCTGAAAATATGATGAAAATTACTACAATGATATATTAATAATGGTGCAGAAAATTAGTACTTGAGTCGTACTAGGCACTGAGCGGTGTGAAATGTTTCTCCAGGATTAAACAAGCATTCCCTATTTAAATAGAGGATACACGAATCAACAAATTAATTAACATCAACAAGTTATTAGTGGGGGAAATAAATTAACCATTAATTAAAATAAGTAAAACTAAGATGGAAGAGGGGAACGAGTGATTGAAAACAAAGGAAGAATATTGATATATTGTTATGTATTGCCGATGGTTTGAGGGACTATTTATAGTGGAAAAGAACATATTTTCACATGACAAGTGTTAAGACACTTGTATTCCAACAACAACAACAAATGCCACCAATAGTTAGTAAGCACAAGACAAGTGGATCATTTGAAAAGTGACAAGTGTTAAAATCTTTCAAATAACACTACAATCCCCCACTATTTCAAAGATTTTATACGAAAAAATATAACTTGCTGGATTTTCAGGGCAAAATGCAATAGGTTTGGTGTCTTTCGGAGTCAGAGTTTGTAGCTCTGGAGATGGCTGGTTCTGAGGCTGAATGGCTAAGAAATTCTTAGCGAATATCCCTTTAATAAAGAATGAACTGCCTCCAGTGTATAAACACTGTGATTGTCAAGCCGCAATTGCTATTGCGAAGAATAAATCTTATAATTGTAAGAGCAAACACATGAAATTGAGGCATGATGTCGTTAAACAGCTGCTGAGAGATGGAATAATTGCAATTGATTATGTGAAGTCAGAATTGAATTTGGTCGATTCACTGACTAAACCCGTGGGAAGAAAATTAATTCTTGAGACCTCAATAGAGATGGGTTTAAGGCCAATTGATTGTCAATAGAGATGGTAACCCAACCTATGTGATTGGAGATCTCATGAAGTAGGTTCATATGGGTAATAACAAGTCAATATTGACACTGCGCACTAACTGAGAGTGCTTGAACTGCTACTAAAAATGAGGGATGAGTTATTAACTCTTAATGAATTCATAGTCCTTAATTAAGGATGGTGTATTTAAAGCAGTATAGACTTGATGAATTCACCTATATGAGAAGTGGAGTGTGGCCGCTCCTATGAGACTTTGGCCTAGTCTCTAGAGCTCTCATGAATACCAGGCACGCGCATGGCCTATTAGCGCAAAATCGTGTTGAACAACAAAATTATTGAGGTCAAAATGTGATTGGTAAAGTCTCTGATTTACAATAAGATATATTGGTTCATAGAAATATTATATTTCGCCGGTAATTCGATCTAAATTTGGTTCATACCGAAAGACACCAAACCTATTGCATTTTGTCCTGAAAATCCAGCAAGTTATATTTTTTCGTATAAAATCTTTGAAATAGTGGGGGATTGTAGTGTTATTTGAAAGATTTTAACACTTGTCACTGTTCAAATGATCCACTTGTCTTGTGGTTACTAACTATTAGTGGCATTTGTTGTTGTTGTTGGAAGACAAGTGTTAAGCAATTGTCATGTGCAAATATGTTCCTTTCCACTATAAATAGTTCCTCAAACCATCTGCAATACATAACAATATATCAATATTCTTTCTCTGTATTAATGGTTAATTTATTTTCCCCCACTAATAACTTGTTGATGTTAATTAATTTGCTGATTCTTGTATCCTCTATTTAAATAGTGAAGACTTGTTTAATCCTGGGGAAACATTTCACATCGTTGGAATAGTTTCTTAGGACAGTGCCTAGCACAACTCAAGTACTAATTTTCTGCACTATTATTAATATATCATCGTAGTAATGTTCATCTTATTTTCAGGATTACTATTTTTCTAAATAATATTATATTATTATTATTATTGTGAAATATTTTTATTATTCCCCAACAATCTAAGATAACCAATTCGGTTCATGATGAAACCTAGAGATCGATTGTTGATTATCACCGATCCAAGGCTGTGTACATACCACTCTACCCAGACCCCACTTGTGGGATTACACTGGGTATGTTGTTGTTGGTTCTAGCTATGTTTTCACCTTCTCTTTCTAGATGAAGATTAAGATTAATTCTTGCAAAAATTGCTTATTATTGGTGGAGGGATGAAGAGGAAGTTAGTGTTTTGAAATGACTGAACTTATTTTGAAAGATTCATAACAAAAGTGCAGTCTTTGTCTTGAATATGTAATATATATATGTGTGTGTTGCTCTTTCTAGATGGATGTATGTTTACCAATGTAAAGAGGGTTAATAACAAAGTCAAGATTGAAGTCCATGATAGGCGGCTGAGTGGTTGAGGCATAGGAGTAACAACTTGAGGATTCTTTGTTTGATTCCTAGCTAGTAGCGGAGGCTGGATTTTCGTAAGGGGTTCAAGTTCAACATACACGATGCATACATAATGTTTTGTTGGACCTTATATTAATTAGGAACCCATTTCATCCCTCTAGCTCTGCCCCTGGTCCTAGCTACAACACTCAGTATGATCCCATCTGCTCTAGACTTGGTGTGCAGGTTAACTTGGCTGCCAATAAATAAGTCAAGGTACACATGAGTTAGTGCTAACTCCACTAATCTTTCCCCTAAAAAGTAAAAAAGAAAAAGAAGACAAAACGAGAAGTAGAAGGATATATTGACACAAAAAATTCTTAAAGGGTACTATAAAGTATAGAAATTTCTCCAGTTGGTACAAGCAAGTTTTTGGTGAAAGGATTGGAGTAAATTGATATTTCTTTGCCTTCAGAACGGAGTCAAGATTTGAAACTTATATGTTTGAGACTAGAGACTTAAGTTATAGGGTTTTAAATTAATAGTATAAACATATTCAATGAAATTTTAATACAAATACACGGTTTGAACCAAAACTGCTGGGTTTGTCCGAATCCGTAACCAAAATGCTAGCTTGCTTCTGCTCTCCTTTTTGTGTCTGTTAGTGACTGATGATATAAGATTAGAAAGTTAAGGTAGGCAAGACTGGTAACTAGTTCAAGAAATGACTGGAATTTCTATTGGTAGATTGCGTGTTAGGTCTTCTCTTTGTCTTGTTTGAGAGTGGAGAAAATAAGCACGAGTAATGGTATGCAGTAAGCCAGTAACAACAATCATTTGGTTTCAAAACTTGAGTCTTGATCTGACAAATATTGAGAAGTGTATTTCATCTTCTCTTCCTCATTTGCTTGGCTGTTTAGTATATAGTCTTATTTTGTAGTGTACGTTCATGGTTTCTTGTCCTTGGGATAATAATAGATGCTGCTGCTGTTACAGGGTTTTTGAAAGTTCTGTCGAGGGGCTGTGAGCTGGTGAAGGTACTTGTGAGTGGAAATTTTAAGTGGTGAAGGTACTTGCTAGTGGAAATCTTAACTTCTATTTTAATTTAGGCAGCATGGACCACGATACACTTGGAGCTTCACAAGGTATTTCGGCTTGTTATTAGGTCTCCATTTCTGCCCATCGCGTATACCTGGTCTTCTAACAATATTTCTGTTTGTTCTGAAAACAATTAATTTATGTGTAGGTTTGTTGCTTTTTAAATTTCCAACAGATCATAGAATTGTATGTCTTTTGGTGTCTGAAAGAATTTAATTAGGGGTTTACATAAAACATAAAAGTATATCATTGGAAGAAGACAACCAAATAGTTAAAAGGATGTAATATTGATCAGAAAATAGTTCAAGGATGTTGGTTATAAAAAATAATAAGGTGGGAAACGATGTGGTGGATTATCGGAGCCCAAAAAATTGGATAGGCAATAAGACAATCAAACTTGAACATTCCTCAAGGTAGATAAATATTACCGTTGATGGGCTGTGTGGAATTTAAGGTGCAGGACTTGCTTAAAGTGAAGTGTATCAGTTTTCTAGAGCAGGGGGGGGGGGGGGCTTATCCTCAAAACACAGGAGGGCATTTCAATATCTTGCAAAAACTCCTCACTTTCTGAGAATGAAGAGCATCACCATAAAATTAAGGGTGGAAGGCTGTTGCAAAACACACTGGCCTCGCCGCATCAGAATGATCATCAATAAGATTAGGTAACGTAAGGCACAACACTGTAAGGGAGAAGAGGGTTCCTGTTCGATCTGTTGTGGGAATTCTTATCCCTACATCAGTATTTGTCTATTTGACCCTTAAGTTACTCGAAAATTCATTACTCAGTTGGTCATCAAAAATTCATTACTCTTTAAGTTCTTGGATGTATTATCCCAACAAGATGTCTTTGTCATTTGATCCATCAAGAAAGAAGATGTCTTTGTCGTTTGATTTTCTGGTGGTTACTATTAATATATGCTGAATTTTGACCCACTAGTGATATCTTGATCAAAAAATTAATTTGAGAAGTTCCCCAGTTAGTAGTTGGATAAGATGTTCTCTGAAGGACAAA